>MU673776.1:183509-241272 GCA_026770625.1 Nicotiana glauca | reverse complement strand
TTTGGCAACGATTTACAAAACTTGTAATATTTTGACATTTATGATTTAAGCTGCTAATGGAAATGAAATGGAATTGTTAATAAAATACTTACTAAGTATGATTAATAGAGCCCATCTCTTATTTAATTATGAGTTGGGTTGGGTAATATGTATGAAACCTGTTAGGCTTGCTCAGTCGGGTTTACTCAGTTGAGCGCCAGTCGCGCTCCTCGGATTTTGGAGCGTGACACTATACATATCAAATTCATCAAAATCGGAGTTCAAATGCCCCTTCAAATCCCAAATTTTCATTTCCAAAACCCAAGCCCTAGTTCTTCAAATTTTTCACCAAATTTCCAAGAATTAAAGGTTTATTCTTCAAAAAAAATAGTGTTTCTAGGTCACGAGACTTTCCTCCAATCAATTCCCGTCAAAACCCTATTCAATTTTTACCATAAATCTCTTGAGGTGGTCAACAATGGAGGAAAATAATGATTGGGTCGCGGATGAAATGTTTAATAAAAACCCTCTTTGCCCAGCTATTTCCTTCTATGCGAACGTGAGGGACCTCTCGCGTTCGCGATGAACAAAAATTGCCTCTTCCTAAATTACCCTTCGCGAACGCTGTTGAACTCATGCGAATGCGAAGGTCTGAGCCCCTAACCTACGGGAACAAGTAGTTATTACCGCGAACACGAAGAACACTTCGCCTCTGAACCACAAATCCTTATATGCGAACGCGAGTAACCTCACGCGAACGCGATGCTTGGCCACTTTACTGTACGCGATCACGAAGAATCAAACACGAACGCGAAGAACAAAAATCCTGGCCCTCAAATTCCTTCTACATGTTCGCGACTCCTTGCACGCGAACGCGATGGGTAAAAACCTACAATACTTCAGCTGGAAAATCTGCAACTTTAACAAGCTAGAATTGGTCCGTTTGACCTTCCGAAACTCATCCGAGGTCCCCGGGACCTCACCCAAAAGCACCAACATATCCCGAAACATCATACGAACTTTTTACAATCATCAAAACACATCAAACAATACTAACATCATCAATTCACATCGGATTCAAGCCTAAGTTTCTTCAAAACTTTCGAAACACACATTCGATCAAAAACCTGACCAAAACACCTCCAAATGACCTGAAATTTTACCCGCACATCCAAAATCACCTAACGGAGCTACTGCAACTCTCAGAATTCCATTCTGACCCATAGATCAAAATCTCACCAACCAACCAGAATTCGCCAAACTACTAACTTCGCCAATTCAAGCCTAATTCTACATCGGACCTCCAAATTCAATTCCGATCACACTCCTAAGTCACAAATCATCCCTCGAAGCGAACTGAAACATCAAAAATCACATCCGAGCCCTCTAACTAAATAGTCAACTTTAGGTTGACCTTTCCAAAACAAGCTTCCCTTTAAGAGACTAAGTGTCTCATTTCTATCTAAAACCAATCCAATTCTACCCGATCACCTTAAATACTGATATTGAAACATAGAGAAACATAATATGGGGGATAACGGGTCGGTAACTCGCATAACGACGGGCCGGGTCATCACACACACTTGAATCACACACGAACTTCTTGCAAAAAGCCTTGCTATTTTGCTCTCAATTCACGATTAAATTATGTGTTTTTGTGCAACACTTTAATATGAGAACATCCTGCAATTTATATAGTTAGTAGATGAAGAAATAACTAGAGTTCTAATGCAACTCTTCCTCGGTGGAAGAGTTCTAGTTGATTTTAACTTCTAACTCCTTCCCTATATTGGATAGTGTTCTCTTTGATTAAGGAGTTCTTATCCTTATCAATTATGCAACCTTTTCTATCAGGAGATATTAAATACACCAAGTTAAGCTTATCTCCTTCACGTGCAACCCACATGCTTGAATCTGCCCATTTTTTTGCACCAGAGTGATGGACTTGGTTCATCGTGAGTTCCTTTGTCAGTCTTTAAAACTAACCTTTACTTGGGCTCACAAATGACAAACTCTGTTTTTTTCATAAGCTTAGGCCCTGTTTCAACTCAGCTCAACATCAACACATATTAGAAACAGTTTTCCTTTTTATCACTTATCATCAAGAACCAGGTACATTAGGTTATAAACATCACTGTTCAAAGCGTAAACATCACTTGTTTAAAGCACAACCTTTTCCCCTTTTTGGCATCATCGAAAAGTTGCATAAAAATGTGATATAACCAGATTTAAAGCTTACTCATGGCAACTAGGGCTACTTCAAATGCAAACATGGATTAATCATCATAAATCAAACTAAGAATTTCAACCATCAAAGAAATATAAACAAATAGTTAGAGCAGAAACAGTGAATTTCATTGATGAATGATAAGATTCTACCATAAAGCATAAGAAGAAATAAAAATACTGAAAACATGAGCAAAAGAAACAAAAAGTCTCGAATAGGGTCACCAGTTGATCTACACTAGGCTAGCATTTAAGGTTTGAAAGAGGTAGGGGCTGGGTTATTTGCTTGGAAATGTTTCAGCATGTCTTAAGAATTCCATCATTCTTCTCTTTTTCCCTTGCAAGTTCAGTTCTGAGAACATCTCTCTTAGATTCTACCTCAATCAATCGTGTCTTCAGCTTTGCTATCTCAATATCCATTGCCTCACTCTCCTATACCAAGACTCTGACTTTGCTAGTGATAGGTGTCTTTTTAGATGAACCAGGTTCATTAGGAAGGACATTGACTTCATAATCGCAGGCAAGCAGAGTATTAACCCAAAAATGATCCTTGCTTGTACCTTGAAATGTGCAAGCCTAGTTGTGATAATGAAATCGTAGGGAATGGAATGAGTTTTGGTGCCATTGATAACCCTATCAGTAGGTCTAAGAGGGTATCCTGGTAAGATGGAATAGGTTCATCTATAATTTTCCCAAGTTGAACCAACCCCTAAGTAGCTTCGCCAGACCCACTTCCCCCTATTTTGCTCACACTCTCTTCTATTTCAGTAAATTTCTCTCCTCAAACAACCATTGCACCAGTTTCTTTTGTTAGACCAACATGAGTGGGTGAAGAATCAACCACTCTTCTACCCTTTCCCCTCACAGTACTCCTAGAACCCTTGCTCTCTTTTTATTTTCCCTTTTTTATTTTTACCACCAACTTCTCCAGATTCTGTAGTTTCAACACCTTCTATAGATCCTACCAGTACAAATTTATTCTCCAAATTTGCAGAAACTTCAGAAATTGTCTCAAGAGTAATTTTAGAATCAGAAGATACCTGTTCAATTTTAGAAGAACTAATCTCTTCCCCCTTAGTAGCAGACTTAAATGAATCTTCAGATTTCTAGGATTCATCTTCCCTACATGTTTTTAATTTCTTGTTTATTTTCTTGATCTGCTCTCTATCAATGACAATCTTACGAGTCATCATCATTACTCTACTCTTCTTAGAGATTGGTGTGGTTGAAGCAGTGGTATAAAGTGTGGAAGTGGTTTCATGTGGTGGTGATGAAGGATTTTTAGAGGTGTTTGACATATCTAGGCTAGGGTATGGAAGATAAGAGAATTACATTGTATTTGGAAGATGAAAGAAGAATGAGAGTTTTTGACGGCTTGGGAGTGATGAAGTAAGAAATACACTAAAGCTGTTTAATATATAGAGGAATAATTGATAGGGTAACTACAGCTTTTCAAACTCTTAGAAGTTTAATCAAACTGAAATTCAGTTTTGAAGAGACGTCGGAGTGTATGCCTAGAATCTAGATACTTCCTTTCGGTTAGGACTCTTTTGAATGGGACTGGTTCACTTGTAACTGATAAGTCCAAAAGGAGTTTGGTATTTGGTAGGACTCCGCTCATGATCCAGATATAGTTATTTCAAACTATGCAAGGTGTATAAAACATACCGTGTTATCTTGATGAACCAGGTTTTTCACTGGTAATTCTCTTGTGTGAGTCTAAATTTGCCAAAACAGAGAAAATATCATCAGAGATTAATGAGTCATTTTAACACATGGAACAAGAGTATACTATGTAAAGTATGAGACTAAGCAAGATTTAATCTACTTATACACAATTCACGGACTTTCTAACCAATTTTTTTTTTCATTTTTTTTCGTTTAACCTTGAACTGGTCCATTTAGGTGATCTTAATCATCCCTAATTCCAACATGTTCCTCTCAAAGTGATCTCTACTCAAGGCTTTTGTGAAGATGTCAGCAATTTTCTTGTCAGTAGCATAAAATTCCATAGTGGCCAAGCCTTTCTCATAGTTGTCCCAAAAAAAATAGTGCCTAATAACTATGTGCTTAGTTCTCTTATGATGAATCGAGTTCTTTGTCATACTAATAGCACTAGTGTTATCACACAAAAAATAGGTATGCAACCAACATCAATTCCAAAGTTCAATAATTGATGTTTGATCCACAGCAATTGAGCACAACATGAAGCATCAACAACATACTCAGCTTCAGCAGCAGATAAGGCCACTAAATTTTGCTTTTTAGTAGCCCATGACACAAGACATGAACCAAGGAAGTGTGCCATACCTGAGGTGCTCTTCCTATCCACAAGGAACCTACATAATCAGTATCAGCATATCCCACTAGGTTAAAATTTCTACCTTTTGGATACCAAAGGCAAAGGTCATTGGTGCCTTTCAAGAATCTCAATATTCTCTTGACAGCAGTCAAGTGGAACTTCTTTGGATTTGACTAAAATCAAGCATGAAGACCTATACTGAAAGCAACGTCAGGTCTGTTAGCAGTAAGATACAAAAGAGAACCAATCATTCCCCTATACCACTTCTGATCAACGGATGAACTAGATTCATCTATATCCAATTTCGTAGATGTTGCAATATGAGTGTAAATTTCTTTAGATGTTCCTTCTTGGTTTTGTTACTAGGGAATAGGTTCATGGACAGGTTCCCTCTAGGTTTGAGGATTAGTTCCTCTCTAATCAGTTCCCCCTGTCATGTTGCCCTGGGAGGAAGGACCTATTCCATCACATGTTCCTTCATGTGATGCTTCTTCAGGGTGGACTGTGGTTTCACCAGTTGAATTTCTTATCAGCCCAATCTCTTTATTATCTTGTTCCTGCCTCTTAGAAGGAATGTTAGAAGAAAGGAAATAACATATACATTTTTTTCTTACACACATAGTTCGTTTACTGTATATCTTATAGCTTTACTATGTGAAGAATATCCCAAGAATACTCCCTCATCACTTCTGGGATTATACTCAGCTAGGGAGTCTTTGCCATTATTGTGCACAAAGTACTTGCATCTAAATGCCCTAAGATGGGATATATTTAGATTTCTCCCTTTAAGTGACTCATAGGGAATATTCTTAATAAGAGGTCTAGTCATGCAACTATTTATGATGTAGCATGCAAAAATTTAGCAAACTTAGCTTTTTCAAATTCAGTTCCATGATAGACCTAATTGATGCAAATTGATTACCTAGTTGTTTTTGAGTTTTTCTAACAAAAGAAGTAAACATTTCAAATACTTCATCTTTAGATGTTAAAAATAATGTCCAAGTAAACCTAGAGTAATCATCAACAAGCACTATCACATATCTTTTACCGCCTCTGCTTAATGTTCTCATTGGACCACAGAGATCCATATGGACCAGTTCCATCATTCTGGTGGTGCTTACCATTTTCTTGCATTTAAAAAAGGATCTTACCTACTTTCCCCCTTGCATAAGCCTCACAAACTTTGTCTTCCTTGAGCTTGATGTTAGGCAGCCCTATTACTAGATCCTTGGAGACTAATTTGTTGAGTTGACTTAGACTTGATCTCCAAGTCCTTGTGCCAAAGGAGGGGATCATTATCCAACACACTTAAGCAAGTGAGTCCATTTTCTGAAAGTGTGGACAAATCTACAATGCATGTATTGTTTACTTTTTTTCCATGCAAAATAATCTTGTCAGTGGTAAGATTAATCGCAAAATATTTGGTAGTGGTGAATACTACCAAGTTATCTTTATCACATAATTGTGACACATTGATTAGACTGTATTTTAGGCCATATATCAAGTAGACATTATCAATAGAGTGAGAATCAGTCTTACCTACCTTTCCAACCCTAATGATCTCACCTTTATTCCCATTTCCAAAGGAGACATTACCTCCTTTGAGGTCCTCAAGTGAAAGGAACTGGTTCTTGTTTCCTGTCATATGATTTGAACAACCACTATCCATGTATTATATTTGGCTGCTCCCCTTCACTTGGACCCGCGGAAGGAAATCAGGGGTTAGTCTTAGGAACCCAAACTAGTTTGGGTCCCTTTCTATAGGCAAAAGGGTGAATCAAATTCTTTTTAGCCCAACCTGGTAGCCTATTTTTCCCTTGAACAAATTCTTTATTCTTTTGACTAGCCATTTCTTTTTCAATACATTCATTTTTATAGTGACCAGTTTTACCACAATGTGTGCAAATTTTGTTCTCAGGAAGTGTGAGGTACTTGCTTTTTGGATCCCACTTGGGTGCAGGGGTCCCATAGCCAAGTCCTATCTTATTGCTACTATGGTTTTCATGTAGCCATAAAAGTGCATCGGAGGACCTATTCCATTTATAGGTTCTATCTAGCTCGTGCTTAACCTTGTTTAGATCCGCCTTAAGAACTTTTATCTGCTCATCTCTTTTGTACAACTCATCTTTTATTTTTCCTACATTTTCTTTTAAAGTGAGTTGTGTGTGATCAGATTTCTTTTTCCCAGTTCCTAATTTCAATTATAGATTTTCAAATTTAAGCTCTAGGACTGTGGTGTCAAGTTCATGAACCTGGTTCTTTAACTCAGCCTTTTTACTTTCACTTTCACTAGCCCAAAGTTCCAGATTTTTGCACTTAGCTTTCAAAATCACACACTCCTTAGTCAATTGTTTGTTTTCATTATTTAGATCATCAGATTCATCAATGAAATCCAAGAGTAACTCAAATAGCCTTTCTTTAGACAAAAATTTAATATTGTCTTTAAGATGAATTATACTTACCTCAGATTCCTCATCTGATTCTCCAACTGCCATAAGTGCTTGTTCATCTCCATCTTCATCCTCTGAGTCCTCATCTGAGCTTTCTTCCCAGGCAGCAATCATAGACTTTGTTGATCCTTTGTTCTTCTTGGGTTGAACATGTTCCTTCTTCCTGTTCCTTCGTTCAGCTCTTTCCTTCTTCCATTCAATTTCCCATTGAGGGAAATTTTTGATGTGGTGACCAGTCTTCCCACACTTGTAACACCCCTTATTGGTTTTTTTTTTAGGAACCCTTGGTTTGTTGTAGCTTCCACTTCTTGAAGGACAATTTCCTCTCATTAGGTACTTCTTGAAATCCTTTGTGATCATGGTCATTTCATCCTCCTCTAAATCAGCACCTTCAGTGATTCTGAATGCCATGCTCATTTCCTTCTTGGGTGCATCCATCTTCATGGTTTGCCTTCTAAGTTCATAGGCAGTGAGATTTCCAATTAGCTCATCCAACTTAAGAGTGCCAATGTTCTTTGATTCCTAAATAGCTGTGATTTTGCTTTCCCAAGAGATTGGCAGTACCTTTATCAAAATCTTCTCAACTTTGTCTTCTTCAAGAATAACCCTTCCAAGAGACTTAAGTTCATTTGTCAGTGTGGTGAACCTTGTATACATCTCTTGGATGGTTTCCCCTTCCTTCATGGTGAAATTCTCATATTGAGAATACAGCAGTGTTCCTCTAGACCTCTTCACCTGAGGTGTTTCTTCATGAGCCACTTGCAAAGTGCCCCATATTTCCTTAGCAGTGGTACAACTTTGAATTGTACTGTACTCATCTGAACCAAGTCCACACACAAGCCATTTCTTGGCCTTTGCATTCTTTTCCCACTTCCTCAAGTCCTCAGCATTGCAGTCAGCTCTTGTTTTTGGCACATCTACTCCTTCAGCATTCTGCTTCATGGTAGCCAGGGGACCATCAGTGATAATATCCCATAGCTGATAGTCTTCTCCAATGATGTGATCTCTCATCCTGTTTTATCACTAAGAGTAGTACTGGCCATTAAAGAGTGAAGGCCTATTAGTGGATTGCCCTTCCCAGTTTCCAGGTGGTGCACTCATCTTGATCTGTTACTAGGGTGTTAGCCTCTTCAACAATAACCTTCTCTGATACCAATTGATGTTTTATACGTCAATACCACACAAGAGGGGGGTGATTTGTGTGGTACCCAATTTTTCGCTTAAGCTGCTTCTGGAAAGACCTGGTTCTCTATGTGTTCCAATTACTAATGTTGCAGAATAATAAATACAGAAAATAAAGAACACAGAGATTTTACATGGAAAACACCCGGCTCAAAAGGTGGAAAAATCATGACCTACTACTTAGTAGGATTTTCCCAACTTCCCCTAAATCACCGAGATAAAACAGCACTTACAAAACTTTTTGTAAACCTAAGGATTACCTCTAATCCCGTTGTAGCAACCAGCCTCTAACTGTTGCAAAAACTTCAAGTTAACTCTAACTTGAATACTCAAAATACCTATTACAATTGCTTCTAGATAAAGCTGAAAGGTACAATATGAAAACACCTACTCCAATTGAACTAGAAATAAAGAAAGATACATAAAATTCTTTATGGAGTTGGTTCTTCAATCTGGTTTATGTAGCTTCAGGTTTGCACACTTGAATCACACACGAACTGCTTACAAAAAGCATTGCTATTTTGCTCTCAATTCACAATTAACTTCTACATTTTTGTGCAACACTATAATGTGAGAACATCCTGCAATTTATAGAGTTAGCCGATGAAGTAATAACTAGAGTTCTGATGCAACTCTTCCTTGGTGGAAGAGTTTTAGTTGATTTGAACTTCGAACTCCTTCCCTATCTTGGATAGTGTTCTCTTTGATTAAGGAGTCCTTCTCCTTATCAATTATGCAACATTTTCGATCAGGAGATATTAAATACACCAAGTTAAGCTTATCTCCTTCACGTGCAATCCACATGCTCGAATCTGCCCGTTTTTGTGCACCTGAGTGATAGACCTGGTTCATCGTGAGTTCCTTTGTCAGTATTCAAAACTAACATTTACTTGGGCCAATAGACTCCCTCCTCATGGTGAACCAAGTTAATGGGACATTTGAGGTCAGAGAAGAACGAATGCAAAGGTACCTAGATAAGTTGCAGGTAACATCACATCAATTCAAGAAGTGAACTTTGCAATAGTTACCTCGAGATCAAAATGTCCAGGCCAAAGGCCTTGCTAACATAGGGTCGTCGGTCGAGGACAACAAGTTCAAATCGGGGGCAATCGTACAACTCATGAGATCGGTAGTACAAGAAGGTCATGACGAGATAAACTCAACAAGCCTAACTTGGGACTGAATAAACAAATATATAAAATATATGAAGACCGGGAAACTTCCTTCGGATCCAAAAGAATCGAGGACCTTGCGTGCAAAGGTAGCCCGATTTAGTTTGTCCAAATACGGAACCATGTTCAGAAAAAAATTCGATGGCCCAATTTCAATATGTCTAGGTCCAGGAGATACCAAGTACGTTCTGAGAGAAATCCAAAAAGGCACCTGCGAAAATCATTTAGGCATCGAATCATTGGTTCAAAAAATAGTTAGAGCCTGCTACTACTAGATCAATATGGAAAAGGATGCGAAGGAGTTCCTACAAAAATGTGATGAATGTCAAAGACATGCTCCAATGATTCATCAACTTGGGAAGCTGCTGCATTCGGTTTTATCACCATGGTCGTTCAAGAAGTGGGGAATGGACATCATTGGCCCCCTTCTATGGGCACCCAGTAAGTATCAATTTATAATGTTTATGACTGACTATTTTTCTAAGTGGGTAGAAGCCAGGCATATGAGAAGGTCAGGGAGAAGGAGGTCATCAATTTGATTTGGGACCACATCATATGCCAGTTTGGAATGCCGGCCAAGATCCTGTGATATAATAGGAAACAATTCATGAAGAAAAGTAAGCAAGTTTCTCAAGGACCATAAGATCAAAAGGATCCTATCAACACCCTATCACCCTAGAGGGAATGGACAAGCAGAATCGACCAAAAAACCATACTCCAAAACCTCAAAAAGAGGTTAACCGATGCCAAAGGAAAATGGAAGGAAATCCTAAACAAAGTCTTATGAGCATACTGTACGACCTGAAAGTCCAGTACTTTACTGGGGCCACCCAGTTCTTACTGCCAAATCTTTAATACCAGTAGAAGTGGGGAACCGAGTCTCACCTTCTAATATGAAACCAAAAGTTCCAATAAATAGGCCATGAATACGAGCCTGGAACTGTTAGATGAAAGGAGTGATGTTGACCTCGTCTGGTTGGCTGCCCAAAAACAACGGTTCGAGAAGTACTACAATTGAATAACCAACCTTTGACACTTCAATGTCGGGGACTTGGTATTAAGGAAAGTTACAACAAAACACCCAGAACCCGAACAAAGGGAATTTGGGACCGAACACGGAAGGTTCATATCAAATTGTCGAGATCACGATAAAGGGGTCCTACAAACTCAGAGCAATGAACAACGAGCAACTACCGAACAACTGGAATATAACTCACTTGAAATGATATTCTGCTAAGGTACGACCCCATTCACTCTGTTTATTTACATTTTTAACTAACACTTGTAGGTAACCAAGAAGGAACGATATAGTATTTAGGCCTGAAAGCATGTGTTGCACTCTTTTTTCCTTGAACCGGTTTTTGTCCTAAATGGGTCTTCCGGCAAGGTTTTTAATGACCCGGCCCGTTGTCACATGAGTTACCGCCCCGTTTCCCCCATATTATGTTTTTCTATGTTTCAATATCAGTATTTGAGTTGATCGGATAGAATTGAATTGGTTTTAGTTGGAAATGAGGCACTTAGTCTCTTACAAGAAAGCTTGTTTTGGAAAAATCAACCAAAAGTTGACTATATAGTTAGAAGGATCGGATGTGAATTCTGGTGATTTGGTTAGCTTTGGTGGATGATTTGTGACTTAGGAGTGCAATCGGAATTGAATTTAGAGGTCCGGTGTAGAATTAGGCTTGAATTGGCGAAGTTTGAATTTTGGCGGATTCCGGTTGGTAGGTGAGATCTTGATCCGAGGATCAAAATGGAATTCTGAGAGTTGCAGTAGCTCCGTTAGGTGATTTTGGATATGCGTGCAAAGTTTCAGGTCATTCGGAGGTGTTTAGGTCGGGTTTTTGATCGAATGTGCAATTCGGAAGTTTTTAAGAAACTTAGGCTTTGATTTGATGAAAATTGAGGATTTTGATGTTAATGATGGCGTTTTGATGATTCAAGGAAGTTTGGATAGGGAATTAGATCATGTTTTTTCTTTTGGTTGAGGCACCGGGGGCCTCGGGGTAAGATCGAGTGTTAAAAACAAGAGTTTTTGAAGTTGCTTTAGGTCTGTGATTTCTGTCATCTGGTATTTCCGCTTCTGCGAAAATGGACCGCAGAAGCGGGTAAGGGAGCACAGGAGCGATGTTGGAATGGGTTGTGATGTTCCGTAGAAGCGGAACTTGGTCCGCATTAGCGTGTCCGCAGGATCGGACTTTTGGCCACAGAAGCAAGTTTCTTGTCGCATAAGCGGTCGTGGGGAAATTTAAGTGAAAACTGCAGAAGTGGATATTTGGACGCGGAAGCGATACCGCAGAAGCGGTTTTGAGAACCGCAGAAGCGAAAAATCGCTGTGGCAGAAGGGTTTATATCATTAATTCATCCGCGAGCTTATGTCATTTTTCCTCCATTGTGGAGCGATTTTGAGAGCTTGGAGGCGATTTTGAAGAGGGATTCAAGGGTTAATGATTGGAGGTAAGTTCCTTGGCCTAATTATTCAAGTTTATGGTAGATTAATATGGAAATTGGTGGAAATTTATTAAAAGGGGTAAAGCTAGGGCTTGAGTTTTAATATTTCAAATTAGAATTTGATAGGTCATTTGAGCTCGGATTTGGGAGTTCTTGGTATGTATGGACTCGTGGCAAGATGAGAAATTCGGTAATGTAAGTTTTGTAATTTTTCAAAAAGTGGGCCCTGGGCTCGGGTTTTGCTAGTTTCGAGATTTTTGCTATATTTCAATTGTTTTCGATTGGGTATTGTTCCTTTGGCATATTATGATGTATTCGCTCTGATTTTGGTTAGATTCGACACGCGTGGAGGCCGATTTAAGGGGCTAGGCGTCGCGAGCGAGGGATTTCACCAGTTCGAGGTGAGTAATGATTTTCAATGATGTCCTGAAGGTTTGAAACCCTAGAGTTGCACAACGTAGTGCTATGTTGAGATGAAACACGCATTGTATGACAAGCGCGGAGTCATTTACTATTGGGGATTATGACTTGGTCCATCCTGATTGATATTTTACTGCGTATTTGATAAAGACTTGATGTTTTTCACTAAGATTTGGGCTTATTGCCATACTTGTGCTTCGTTCCGACTATTTAAAATCCTTTGTAAATTTCCATCATTGTTTTTCCTCACTAATTGAAATATTACTTGAACTCAGTCCAACTGAATTATACTGTTTCATGAACTCAGCTACATTTATACTCCACTTGAGATTTAAATGATATTTTTAATGTTGTTTGAGCTGAGCACCATTGTTTTACTGATGCCTAAGGGGCTTCTGATTATTTTCTGGACTGATTGAGGCTGAGGGATATGTTGAGTGATGTGAGGAGGCTTCCAGGCCTCGAATGTTATATGAGGACGCTTCCAGGCCTCGAGTGTTATGTGAGGAGGCTTTCAGGCCTCGAGTATTATTGAGGAGGCTTTCAGGCCTCGAGTGTGATGTGTGAAGGCTTTAAGGCCTTATGATATAGCGCTTGGGCTGTAGGAGCCCCTCCGGAGTTTGTACACACCCCCAGTGAGCACAGGGTACCCAGGTGAGTTGGGAGTGGGCCCGAGAGGCCGATATTGTGTTTTGTGAGTTGGGAGTGAGCTCGAGAGGCTGATGTTGGGTACCAGGTGAGTTGGGAGTGAGCCCGAGAGGCTGATGTTGTGTGTTGGTGAGTTGGGAGTGAGCCCGAGAGGCTGATGTTGTGTGTTGGTGAGTTGGGAGTGAGCCCGTGGGGCTGATACTGTATTGAAAATTCGATATTGATCTCGAGGGGCTAGTTTCTGATTATTCCTTAGTTGTTGAAATTAAGTGTCTTCACTGTTTTTAAAAAGAGAATCATCTGTTACTTCAAAGTTTTATTGCGTGACTGATTTTTACTGCTTGAGATAGCATTATTTGTGCCTTTATGAGATTTCATGCTTCAGTCATTATTTATTTTTATTACTCACTGAGTTGAAGTACTCACTTTACTCCCTGCACCTCGTGTGCAGATGCAGGTAATTGTTCACCCGGTAGCGGGTTTTGAGCTTATTGGAGATTTTGCCATCGTAGCTGAGCAAGGTGACCGTCAGCGTTCGCGGCACCGTATCTCTTCCTTTGATTCTAAATTCCATTATGTATATTATTGGTCTTATAATGGTGCTTAGATTCCTTAGATGCTCGTGATTTGTGACACCCCGATTTCGGGCTGAGTTGGGCTGGTTCCCTGTTTTATCATTTCCTTCCGCATTTATGGCAATGTACACTATGGTTTGACTCATTCGTGTTAAGTAACTGTTAAAAGAGGTATTATTAATCTGTTGGCTGGCCTTGTCTTCACGAGAGGCGCCTTCATGACCGGGTTGGGATTTTGGGTGTGACACTAAACCGCCAGAGTCTACGAATCTGGGCTCAATTGATATGAACCTTAATGTGCCCTGTTATTTTAGCTAGTACAATGACTTGGACTCCTTGGACTTTCCTTCAGCCCATGTTTTCTTTCACTTTGATATTACTAGAAGTATTGGCCA
Source organism: Nicotiana glauca (assembly GCA_026770625.1). Lineage (NCBI taxonomy): Eukaryota > Viridiplantae > Streptophyta > Magnoliopsida > Solanales > Solanaceae > Nicotiana > Nicotiana glauca. The sequence continues at coordinate 227,472 of MU673776.1, read as the reverse complement.
TGGAACTCTCGCCTTTTCCCCATCACTATGAATTGAAATCAGACTCCCCTTAATCCAATCAACGCCCGTATCTCCAAGGCTCGTTCATTCATAACCTTTCAAATAAATATAGACGTTGAATACTGTAACGTTTAATTGACAACAGGATGTCAACAACTTAGCATTTAAAGTAGTTCTGAGTTAATACTTCTCCCACATTATTCCATAATTCTGCTTCACAAATGATCTCAAAATTAGTTTTAGGAAAATCATGAACATCGTAGAAATGCTTTAGGCGCAATTAATTAACTATCGTGACTATGAGTATGGTTCATGTGGTATAGTCATGATACATAATCCTCAATTTGGGTGTGCATTTCATGTGATTATAATAACTTTGAATAATAATAAAATAAACATGTCGCAAATTGCAGGTGCATTTCATGTAGCGTGGTTTGAGGTGTGTTCTAAAACGGAAAGTGTACGACAATCGTAACTTGTTCAAGAATTAATTCCATAAATCCTAAAAAAATGGTTAAAATAATTAAAAGCGGTTATAAAGTTAAAAATACGCAATAGGTTTAAAACTTGTGATAAATCAGATAATTAGGCCAGGTATTATTAATTGAGCGACTGTTCTAAAACCACGGAATCCGAGAATGCCTAACGCCTTCTCTCGTGTTAACAAAATTCCTTACCTAATTTTCTGGTTTCGCAGACTTTTAAATAAAGTCAAATTTTCTCGATTTGGGATTTTTAAAATACATCGGTGACTTGGGACACCATAATAAATATTCCAAGTGGCGACTCTAAAATTAAATAAAATAATCCCATTTCGATTAGTGTCACTTTAATTAGAAAAATTCTCTTATATCGCTCATCGGGTAAAAAAGAAGGTGTGACAGCCGCTTTAATCCAAGTTCAAAAGATCGCTCTCACTTGGGACTGTTGTCCAAAGACAATCTCGGACGGCCAGGGCTATTAGAGCTCGGGGGCACAAGACCTATTAAGTAGCGCTCGAACCCTAAAGGCTACGACCATCCCCATTCGTGGACTGTTATCTTAGGAAAGCCCAGATAACTCGGGGTAACAAGACCACTAGGCTATACCTGAACTAAAAAGGCTACGGCCATATTAAAATGGCTCGGAGACATCCGAGACCGGTAACAAAAACAAGGCCTTCGAAATTTCTTAACTGGTTCTAAAGGCTACCCTCGGAAAACTATAATCTTAAATAATTGCAAGTACTGTGGAAAGAAATTTTCAGTCATACTAAACCCCCACAATGCCATAAACAAAATAATGTCGAAGGCAAGGCCTCTTCGAACTCACGAACATGACCTAACTATTTCATGCTAAGGTATTTCGATCTTTGCGAATTTAAATAATAAAGCAAAGGAAAACAAAACTTAGAGATTGTTGCAGGTAAAAAGAAGTCGTGTATTATATATATATATATATATATATATATTATTTTTACAAAGGCCAAACAACCTTGAAAAAAGTACAAAAGTACACAATTATAAAAATACAAAAAAATAGTACAAAAGTACAAGGTACTTAAACAGCCTGGTCTCCACCGGAGCCCGTCTCGTGGCCAGGGTTTTCGTGGCCTCCTCCTTCCTTAGATTCGTTCGAATCCTCGAAGTCTTCTTCATTCTCAGGATAAGCAACTTCTTGGCCTTGGCTTCGAGTCCCTTAGCACTCTAAATTTCAGCCGGCAAGTCGAAACCCTGAGAATGAGTTTCCTCGAGGGCCTCCCTTCGGGATTGCTGCTTCGCATGCTCGATGATATCCTTCGTTCGATCCTGGGCCACCTTGGCATCAGCCTTATTATGGGCCACCATCTCATCGGCATTGCCTTTAAGCACTACGACCATCGACTTGACCATTTTAAGCTCCTTAACCGGAGTTTCTCAATTAGAGACGGTCACTTAGCTGAGACTGGAGCTCTTCAATCTTTTTGGCCTGCACCTCAGCCTTTTCCTTTGTCGCTCGAAGCTGGACCTCAACAGAAGCCAATTGCACCTGGGCAGTTTCCTTTTTCAAGTCAAGTGGTCCATCCAACCTCTCCATTCATCATTCTCGTTCTTGACAACATCAAATTCATCTCGGAGCTGGTCGATTTAGAGCTGCGGATTCCGACAATTTGTCACTGAATTTATCTCATCGTCACTAACCTCAAATATTCTTTTTACCTTCTCGACCAAGTCAGCAAGCTCCTTTTGATCCACCCCTAGCTCAGTTCGGAGGCTTTTAGTCTCCCCTTTATGTTGCTCGGTGAGAAGTTTGTAAGTATCTTTCTTCTTAGTGAGCCCCCTGACCTCGGCCGCAAGTTGGTTCAGCTCGTCCCGATATCGGGGAAAAGTCTCATGATTAAGCACTAGGTACAAAGAAAAATGTTATTATTATCTACAAATTAGTCTACGTACAAATTAAAAGTCATCAAGAGGCATATGAAATTACCTGATTTAGCGCCTTTTGTGCTTTGTTGAACAAGCAGGGCGCGTCCACCTCGTTTATCTTGGCTTGGTCTTCCTCGGTCACCAGACACCGAAAGTAACTAGACACCCCTATGGGGGCAAAGAGGACCCGAGCATCTTCCAGAATAGAGTTGATAATTGAACACTTTCGGTCAGGATCCAAATTTGAAGGTGGGAATCGTTTGATTAGTTTTGGCCTTGAGGAAGCACCGCTTGTTTCCGAAGAAGGACTCTTCTTCGGCACCGTAAGTCACCCAATTCGGTGACATCCTCCGTGGCGTTACAATCCACACCATCATGAAAGCCGTAGAGGGGGTTATCCGCTCCATGGGCCCCCTCATTGGGGTGTTCACTCACCATCTAAGCCTCGTGTACGTGAACTCAGTGAAAAAATAAGACTAGGTGATCTCTATCATACCGAGTGCATCATTCGAGGCAATGCCCATGTCCCAGGAAGCCTCGACCACAGCCTCCTCTTCGGCCTCTCTAACTTGAGGCAAATCAGCCTAGCCTCTCTCTTGTTTGGAGGCCCCTTTCCCCTCGAGCTACGAAGACTCATAGGCCACCATATCAAATTCTTCTTCTTCTTGGACTCGTCCCTCAGCCGGTAGAGCGAGTCCGATAATGGCACTCGGGCGCTAGTGCTTATTTTGGATTTGCGCACTAGCCTTCTCCATAGTTTCTTCTTTTCTGAGTTTGGAGAATTCAGAGCCCTTTTTCCTTTCTTTTCATCACCCTATCTCAGAGCAGGGGACTCGGTGGGGAAGTACTCACCACTGGATTGAGGCCTTAGGGTGATGTCCTTTAATAAACCTGTAAAAGAACATGAAACAAGTGAGAACTTAACAACACGAAAGGAACCCAAATATTACTCACTCAGGAAAGGAATCTCACCATGAGAACGGGCCTACTGCCGGCCCTTCAAAAGTTCGCTCCATGAGCGCTCATAATAGGGCCTTTGCAACATAATGCCCTTGATCCACTCCTTGAGTCGAGGAACTGCATTCAGGACCCAAGCAACGGCTGCACCACCGCAAAGCACTGATAAGAAGGAAAGAAAAAGAGTAAAATAAAACTTTGGAAAATGAAATTTTACTTATATGACAAATTCCATTTCTCAGTTAATGGCATGTGTTTAGCTGGGATTAAGTCTGAGGTCCTCACTCGGACAAAATGGCCTAGTCAGCCTCGATCCCGATCCTCATCAATACTCGAGAATAGGGCTTTAGTAGCCCGCCACGCGAGCTTGATCAGTCCCCTCTGAAAGAATCGGGGACTATATAGAGGCCTGAGGTGGTCAATGGTGAATGAGTAGCCATCGATCTTGCTCACGAAAAATCGTAGAAGGTTCACAATCCTCTAGAATGAAGGGTGAATTTGATCAAGGCATACCTCGTATCTTTTGTAGAAGCCGATGATGACCGGATCCAATGGGACCAGTGTAAAAGAATAAGTTTAAACACTTAAGTATCCCTCGGCGTAGGTGGTGATGTCTTCATTGGGTCCGGCACCCACCACATGCTTGTCGACCCAATTACAATCCCTTTTTATCATAGGAAGGACCTCTTGAGTGATCGAGCATATATATCTTAAGACCTCCTCACACTGACCTTGTACGGTGGAAGGTTTTTCAACCTTGAAATTGGCGGTTACCGAACATCCTCCAGGGACAAACATTTTCAATGGAAGTTCATGTACTGGTTCCTCAACAATAGTACGCGAAACGGTTTCCTCGGCAGACGGCCACGAGGAACGTAGAGTTTCTTTTGGGAAATGGTTTTCGAATTCTTCACCATTTATTTAAAAATGGAGGAAAAAGAATAACTTAAAGGAGTATTTTTTATGGTCTGGAATGAATATGAACAAAAGTTTTTGTGAAATATCTCAAATAACCTGGATATAGGTGCCAGAGTATATTAAGATTTCTAAGATACGAATACAGAAGGCTTGGATGTAATGTTTGAATGAACAAAGGACGGGGTATTTATATTTTTTCAATGACAGTTCACATCCAGAAGTGGCCGACCGGCGACTGACAAGCATTTAATGCCATTAAGACTTTACTGACGAGACGTTTTGTTTATTTTTTTGTTTTTTGTTGCGGAATATCGAAGTAAGAATTGAAAGCTCATGTCGTTTCACATGGTCTACTCTCCTAAAAATGAGGGGACTATGTGTATACGATCGAAATCGAGCTCTCCTACGGCATATTAGATCAGGCTCGGAACATGGCAGTAAAAGGCTAAAGATCGTTCCCAAATCTCACCGGGCTAGAACCCGAGATCAGAATGCTTGCCTTTGAGAATATCGAGGTCATGATCTCAAAATCAATCCTATCCCTGAGCGAGCTCGAAGCAAATGTTAGAATGACCAATAGAAGAGTGGAATATCCGTGATCTGTCGGATATTACAGCGGGAATCTAGGCACTTATCAATGAGGAACCAACAATTAGCAAATCAAGAGATGTTTTACCTTTTTATAGAATTGTACCTAACGTAGGACTCCTCTACTATATAAAGGGGGTCTAATAATTTATTTAGGAAAGGGTAACACGTATTCCAAAGCAATATACTATTTTTCTCTTTAAGCTCCTATTCAACTTTGTATTGATACCGATCAAAGTGCATCCAGTTCGAGAGTGGCTAAACTACCAAGACTATAATTGTTCAATTCTTGTGGTTTGAATTTACTTTATCAATATTTATTTCAGTTGCAACTTAATTTATAGCTTTGTGTCAAGTTAATCCACATATCCTTAAAATCGTAGAAAAATTTAAATGTTATCCGATTTTGAGGGTAACCAACAGTTTTTATTTTTGGAGATAAAAATCTTCATTATCGTCAAATTGGTTGCATCTTGACTTGAACCCGTCTTCAGCCTCGTTTAACCATTTTATTTTATACCACTTGTTGGGATCATAATAACAAAGTGCATGCAAAAGCCAACAAAGACAACTTTGATGTCGATTAATCAAGCATAAACAAACATAACAAAAGAGACGATCATTTAAAAGTAGTTTGGTCAATTGACCTATATATAATAAAACTAATATTTAAAAAAATTATTGAGAGTAAAATATCCCCTAAACAAGAATCTTTTAATGCCTACATTAAGGATGTTCTTGTTATTGTTGTTGGGAGAAGCAGAGATTCCCAATTTATAGATATCCAAGACTTTTCCTCCAACAAAGGATAAGGCATATGAACGAGATTTATTCCTTTTAGGATTCTTTTTCCCTTCCTTAAAAAAGGAGAGTCCTAATAGGTTAGAAATTCATTGCAAAATTCTAACAATTCTCCTCTTGACTTGAATTTTCTTGACAAAACTTGGTTCGCGTTCTTCACATAAGTTTCATCATTGTTGCTTGCCATGGTTAAAAGTAGGTATGTGGTAAAAATTGGAGCTCATGTGTTAAAAGTAAGCACGAGTTAAATAAATTTATTTTTAAAGATGCAGCAACAAAAATATTGCAATTATGGTTGACAATTTATTTTCCACATGTAGTCATCCAAACAAATTTTGTTTTCATGATAAAAATATTCATTATCGTCAAATTGATTGCATCTTGATTTGAACCCGTCTTTAACCTTCTTCAATTATTGTATCTAATAATACTTGTTTGGATCAAAATAACATAGTGAATACGGAAGCCAACAAAGATAACTTTGATGACGATAAATTAATTATAAACAAGCATATCAAACAAGACTTTCATTTAAAAGTAGTTTGGTCAATTGTCCTACATATAATATAACTAATGTAAAATAATAATAAAATATTAAAAGTAAAATCTCTCCTAAGCAAGACTCTTTAAATAACTACATTTTGGATGTTGTTGTTGTTGTGAGAAGTAGAGATCCTTAATTTATAGATGTCCAAAACTTTTCCTCCAAAAATATATATATATATATAAAGGAGATTTTTTCCTTTTAATAAGGAATCTTTTCCCTTCCTTCAAAAAAGAGAGTCTTAATAGGTTTGAAATTCAAAGCAAAATTCTTACCATTCTCCTCTTGGCCTGAATTTTCTTGACAAAGCTTGATTCGCTTTCTTCACACAATTTTCATCATTGTTGCTTGCCATGGTTAAAAGTAGGTATGGCTTGAAAATTAGAACTCATGCGATAAGCGTAAGCATGAGTTAAAATCAATTTATTTTTAAAGATGAACCAGCAAGAATATTGTAATTACGGTTGAAAACTTATTATTCACATGTAGTCCTCCAGACAGTTTTTTTTTTGGGATAAAAATCTTTGTTATCGTCAAATTGGTTGCATCTTGATTTGAAATCGTCTCCAACCTCGTTCAACCATCGGATCTGATACCACTTGTTGGGATCAAAATAGTTTGGTGCATGCGGAAACCAATAAAGACAACCTTGATGATAAATCAGACATAAACAAACATATCAAAAGAGACTATAATTTAAAAGTAGTTTGGTCAATTGACCTACATATAATAGAACTAATATTAAAAAAATATAGAGAGTAAAATCTCCCCTAAACAAGACTCTTTTAATAACTTAGTGGACGTTGTCGTTGTTATGAGAAGCAGAAATCCTCAATTTATAGATGTCCAAGAGATTTATTACTTTTAGGAGTTTTTTTCCCTTCCTTCAAAATAGAGAGTCCTAATATATTAGAAATTCATGACAAAATCCTAACAATTCTCCCCCTAGCCTGAATTTTCTTGAGCTTGGTTCGAGTTCTTCACATAATTTTCATCATTGCTGCTTGTCGTGGTTAAAAGTAGGTATGGGTTTAAAATTGAATCTCATGCGTTAAAAGTAAGCGTGAGTTAAAATCAATTTATTTTTAAAGATGCAGTAGCGAGAATATTGCGATTATGGTTGAAATCTTGTTGTCCACATGTAGTCCTCCAAGTACTATTTTATCTTCATTGTCTTCAATTGGTTGCATCTTGATTTGAACCCATCTCCAACCTCGATCAATAATTGGATCTGATACCATTGTTGGGATCGAAATAATATGGTGCATGTGAAGCTAATAAAGACAACTTTGATGACGATAAATTAGGCATAAACAAAACAAACATATCAAAGAGACTATCATATAAAAGTAGTTTGGTCAATTGACCTACATATAATAGAATTAATATAAAAAAAATTAAAAATTATTGAAAGTAAAATCATCATTGAACAAGACTCTTTTACTGACTATATTGTGGACGTTGTTGTTGTTGTGAGAAGTGAAGATGCATAATTTATAGAAATACAAGACCCTTCCTTCAAAAAAGAATAAGGCATATGAAAGAGATTTATTCCTTTTGGGAGTCTTTTTTTCTCTTTCTTCAAAAAGATAATCCTAATAGGTTACAAAATCATGGCAAAGTTCTACCATTTTGTTCTTTGGCGAACTTAATATTAAAGCGACTTCTGTTTTTACTAATCTAAGATAAAAAACCATCATTTGCAGCCCAGTATCCATAGTCATGTTGCGAACTCTAAACTTTCTACCCATATCATAGACCAATTTAAAAGATACATCTAAATAAGCAAACAAATCAATTCTACAACGGTGAACATTTGGTAGACCAATATAGCGCCATCGACATATCTGAATTTTTCATTTTTATAAGGACCCGTTTGATAAAAAAAAAAAATCAAAAATGCATTTGTCCATAAAGATTTGCAAGTTCTCGAAAAAAATTCGAAAATGAGTTTTTAGAAACCAAAACCATTTCTTTTTAAAAAATTTCAAAAAAATAAATTTCCTTCTCACAATATTTTTTTCAATTAAAATGCATGTCCAAACATAATTTCAAAATACTACTCCCTCTGTTTTAGTTTATGTGAACTTATTTCCTTTTTCGTCTATTCCAAAAAGAATGACCCCTTTCTAAATTTAGTAACAATTTAACTTAAACTTACAATTCTACCCTTAATGAGAAGCTTTTTTTTGGTAATTAATTGACTTTATTTACCAAGTAAAAATATTTACATGAGAGACAAACGAGCAAACTACCCAACTGGACATACAGCCCCAGTATGGATCCTTCTACAATTCTACTTTCCTACTTTTCTATCCTCTATCACTGTTCCATTGTATCTGGGTACCTGTTCACTTTGGTCATAGTCCTTTCTAACCTAGGAAACATGGTGGCTCTATTGTGGATTTCCTGAATAATCATTCTAACTATGCTTGCTGCTGTTCTTCTTTTCTGTTTGAAGATGACATTGTTTTTTTCCTGCTATATATAGTAAACAGCAGCAGCTAAAGTCATTCTGCATAAAGTTGCTCCTCCACTTCTTCCTTTTGCTATTCTTTGTATCCATGCCAGTTCTTCTTGCCATTTCAGCTTCTTCCTCTATATTCCTTGCCAATGTAGCAGTTGCTGCCATATTGTTCCTGTCATTTCGCATTCAAAGAACAAATGTTGAACTGTTTCGGTCCCTTGTTGGCATAGTGCACATGTGGTCTCTATATTTACTCCCCATCTTGCTAATCTTTCCTTTGTTGCCAATCTTTCCAGAATTGCAATTCTCAATATGAATATTCATTTTGGAAGTCCATAGTTGTTGCATATTATTTTCCGCCAAGCTACCTTCTGGAACTCCCCCTGCATGGCTTTATACATTTGTTTGATTGAGAAGTTGTTCATCCTCTGCACCTCTTGTTCAGTGTAGCCAACATATTCAAAATACTTCTTTGCCTTGAAGATCTGTTAAATGATCCAAGATGCATTCTTAGGTGTTGTACTCCATACTGTATTCCCTTTTATGTAGTAAGCACTAGTTTCTCGACACGTGCATTGCATGTGTATATCAAATAAAGCTACCCGGCTTGTTATTGTACGATGTATCTAATAGCCTCAAGTCTGTAATTAAGAAATATAAAACGAAAAAACACATGTGAAAATAATATTTTCCTTTTTCAAAAGATTTCCCATGTCCAAGAATTTAGAAATTTAATAAAACTCATGCTTACGTGTAGAAACTCGTCATATAAGAGATCTACATAATATTATTTATGAAAATTAGTTTTACAAAAATTACAAAAGATACAAATTTATAAATAATTAAAAATAAGCAGACTTAAAAAGTAGAAACCGAGTGTATTGTCACTTTCTCCTTAATTCATTAATAATTAGACTTTATTATTTGTGATTAGTCCCGTAAAAATCTTCTAGCTTTACTTACCTCTGGTGTTCATCGTTGTAAATTTAAGTGCCAAAATATCAACAACATTAAATGAAATACATAAGAAATGAGTGAATATTCATATTTGAATTAGATGGCCTCAAAGTCTTAGCATGTTATCTGAAATACATAGACCCCATATAAGACAAATATTCTGGGCTAATGAGGAATCTAATTGCTTAACAAAAAAAATCGAAAAAAGGAAATCAAATAATGTCCTATAATCAAATTTAGACATAGTGAAATATGAATTGAGTATCTTATTTCTCTTCCAAGAAAGAGAAGAAAATTATTTTTGCTTTGTCAAAGCTTAAAAGAAACTTTTATAAGATGAAACAGTTTAATTGCAATCCTCTGATTAAATCGTTATTTAACGATATAGTTCTTATTCTCAATGTTAGAACTCAAGATCTTTAATTAAGGAAAATAATTCTTTTCATCTTACCATACCCATGGGCCATGATTAGTGGTGGCAAAATGGTTCAAAGAAAATAATTAATCACTCATATTATTCACTAAAAAAAGGGTTAGATAATGAACTTTTTAAAAACGGATCAAAAGTCAAGTTAGGGATACTAAAATTCTCGCAGATGTGATCATATGCAAGAAGTCGTGGATAATATGGTTACCCATATTATTCGTATTAAATATGGTTTGGGTCGAATAATTTATCCGTTTTTATTATTCATTTTCGATCCGAATCATATCCGACCCGACCCAATTGTTTGCCACTCCTACCCATGATATAGTTAAGTACACAAGTTACTACTTACTTCTAGGGTTCTTAGAAAATTCAATCAAGAATTTAAAGATATACGAAGCTTATTTGTGAGTACATCATTTATTTTAAAAGTAAAATGTCAAGTGGGTTGCGTGAGAAACAATTTCTATAGTAAAAGGGATAACAAAGTTATTCCCAATAATCCCACATATGTGATCATACTTAAAATTTGATACCATATCATTCATAGAGATATGACAGTAAGAAAATCATAAAGGATAGGTAATTATTAAATAAATTATAAATTGAGTGAGAGAAAGTAGAACCTGAAAGTTATCTCATGTGACGTTGCTTTAAAGTAGACCATCTTCAAACTGTTATCGGATGTCCCCGAAGGGACATTTCTAATACGTCACTTGTATCCACATATAGTCATAGTCGCATGGAGCACTCATACATTATTCATTGAGCATTTGACTTTTAACTACGCAAACTCTTCATAAAGTCATCTACACTTTATACCATTAACAAATCATGGTGCGGACCAGAACAAAATAAAAGTTAATATTTAGGTTCAGTCATCTTGCTAAATTGTTCAGAATACGAATGCCTTGAAAGAAAAATCGAAATTCAAAATCAATGTCATCTAGGTTCAACACAGTGGCTCATATATATCATAAACTCATCAAATTAAAATGAAAACAAAGAGATATGATATGAACATAGAATAGTAATAAACTTGAAAATTTTAAATTTAGTATTGTTGCGAATAACTTAAGTAATACAAAAGAGTTAAACTATGAGAAAATTGATTCGTGCATGTCAGTACTTTAGTACATTCATAACGTGAAAGTAAAATTGAACCTTTTGGTGGTCATTAGTTTCGTTTGAATTTGATAGAATGTTGACTTGTGCATGTTCTAGATTTTAGGTGCTGAGTTTGTCAACTATCAAACGTTTTATACTTGGTATTAGTTCTTATTAACAAAACGATACTGAAAGTAATCGGCGGCAAGTGCCAACTGCTGATGCGGAAAGGCGTGTTGTAAACCGATATGATCGTTTTCGTTTTTTTCACTTGTTCGCATAAATGAAGATTTGTTTCTATTTTAAGTTATTTAGAAGGGTAATATAGTCTTTTAACTTTCTAGTTTAGAGCTTCATGCTTTTAATATAGTATAGATTAACCCATTGTATCCATAATTTTTCCTTCTGCTTGCATGTGTTCCATAGTAACTTGCAAATGACAGCTTGTTCCATAGTTCCACATTAGTAAAGTTCAAATCACCTGCAACTCTTGGACAGCACAATTTTTCCCAAGCAATCAGTGCCTTCCTAGCAGGCTCTGCATTCCCTGACCAAAGGAACCTTCAACATATTATTTCAATGAACTGAATAATCTTCTTTGGCAAGATAAAGAACTGAGCCCAGAAGTTTTGAATTGCAGTCAAGACACTCTTTATAAGCACAGCTCTCCCTGCATACGACAGGAATTGCAGTCAAGACACTCTTTAATGAAAAGCTTTTATAACCACACAAATACTCTGGCACCTATTTGACTTGTTTAGGACTACAAATTCCAAAAGTCTTTTATTTTTAAACTCTGTGCCTAGTTAAACAGGTTCACATAAATAGAACGAAGGGAGTACTTTTTTTTCCAAAAATTACAATTTTTATGTCCAAGTGCCTAGTTTAGTTCTCACTCTTTCTCTTGCCCAATTTTTTTTCTTTTCATATATTGAATTAGGAAAAAGATATTTTGAATGCATTCACAGAGTGAATTAACCATGATTTCTATCATGAGAGAACTAAAAACATGTATGACAAATCTCAAAGTACGTGCAATAATTGTCATAAACTTGAACAACATATTCTTGGGAATGTCTTAGTAGTGTTGAGGACAAGAAAGAAGAAGAGGAGCCTACTATGTTGCTAGAACTCAAGGAGGAAAAGAAGGATGGTGTAAATTCCTGGCATTCGGAAAATAAAGTTGCAAGTTGAACGAGTAAAATTCAAAAACTTCTTGATGAAAACGCAAACCTAGAAAAAAATAAATAAAGAAGAAGAAGCGAAAGAGCTAAAGATAGATTGATTCATAAGTTGGAAGACAAACATTAGTATTATTGAAGAACTGAGAGCCAGCTAAAAGATGAGAAAGAAGCGTTACATCTAAAGTTGAATTCTCTGAGAACCCCAATTTTAAAGGAACATGCTGGAAAAGCCAAGACAAAGAAAGCTGAATTTGGTAAAGAGTCAAGCCATCAATCCTATAAATTCAGTCATCTTCCCATTTGGATGAAAAATACTTGCTCAATGAAACACATAGAACCTTCAAGAGAAAATTCAGTAATTTTTCCAGGAAAAATTGTGAAATTCATATAAACATTATAATAGTGGCAGTCAACAACTGAAGAACATCTCTCCTAACTTACAAAAAAAAAAAAGGCAGTTTGGTGCATGAAGCATACCTCGTTATGCAGTGTCCGGGGAAGGGCCGCACCACAAGAGGGTGTAATGTAGGCAGCCTACCCTGATGCAAGCAGCAGTGGCTGATTCCACGGCTTGAACCGATGACCTATAAGTCACACGAAGTTGCCGTTGCTCCAAGCTCCCTTCAAGAACATTTCTCTTAATTATGTGAAATTTGCAAAGGGTAATTATTAGCACTTTCAGATAGCTCACTTGCACAATAGCTAGATTGATAGTAAAAGATGCTCCATAAAATAGCCAGAGATATTTCAAAGATTGTAGTAAATGGAAGTATCAAAACCTAACAGTTCTTTGAGGTACACAAATTCTATAAAATGAAATAATAGAATAAAAAATTAAACTGAAAAAGGACCTGCTTTCTTTCTTTCGTCACCTGAAAAGAGCTACAGAATTTGAGGACAAGATCAAACTTCTATCTGTTTATGAGCATTTCGTACGTAACACAGCCACCAGCTTCATCTTTATACACCAAATTAAACCCCCATTGTTTTCCACGATGGCGGATGTCCCCTGGACTCAAACAGGCTTCAAATATCCCATAGTCATTTAGGTTATTTGCCTGTAAATTTGATGTGTGACAGAGACTGTTAAATGGCAAAAATACAAAGCACATATTAGGGACAGCAGTAGCACGACGTAACACATTCATGGAAAATGAACAGACTTTCTTGAGCTCTTCAGTCCGCATTCCTTTATGTCGGGGAGTTAGTTTTGCTGTAATCTCAATGGTATCTCTCTCATAAAAGTCATAACTTGGTTCCTCATACTCTTTCCAATAACTGGAATCATAATTGTAATGATGCATGCTCCCCTCAAATTCAATATCGTAACTACGTGCAGAATGATAAAAGCAGCAGCCGCAGCATATAGCGAATCCCAAGAAATTTTCAGTGTACCAATGTTCAGGAAGATTGACTGACATCGTTGTGGCACTTCTATCTTGCCATCTAAACCATTCTGGAATTCGTGTTCCATGTATAACAATCTTAAGAACTTCCTGCAAACCAGAAGAGATAGATATATCATTCCATGTCCCATAGTTAATACCACATATCTAATGTTTCTGCTGCCTTTTTTTCTTTTTGGTTTCATAAAGCATACGATTTAGCGAGAGACCTCACGCTTAGCCGTCGAAAGATATGAAAAGGGAATAAGCTGCAACATATCATCCATCTGTTGCTTCTGACTGTTCTCCAGCAACTCTGACACATCTGACCATATTGAGTCTAACCATCGATAGAAATTTTGGTACTCAATATTTGTGACCGCTATTAAATGCAACTCCTTGCATTTAATTACTAAATCTTTCATGCTTCTCAAGGCCAGGTGTTCATCTACATATAGCTCCTTGATGCTTGGGGGAAGCTCTGGTAATGCTTCAAGCCTCTGGCAAAATGTTATGTCAAGGTATTCAAGGCAAAAAAGTTGATTCATCGTTTCAGGCAAATTACAAAAACCATTTCCACTAAGATTTAACTTCACCACTGAGCCTAAGCTTCCAAGACTTCCAAAAACATCATCAGGTAAATTGAGCATTGACGATGAATATTGGACTTTTGGTCCAATCGCAAACCTTTTCCTGAATGATAAGACCTCAAGTTTATTTAAACGTGCAACCGAAGATGGTAGTCTTAAAATACCAGTACCATCTGCAAGTAATTCCTCCAAATGTTCCAAGTGACCCAAATTTTCTGGTAAATACTCCAGTCCCGAGCAGTAAGAGATGCGCAGAATCCTTAAACTTTTCAACATCCAAATGTTGTGGGGGAGACTGCTAATACAACTACACCAACTCATATCAATAATCCTAAGCAAGTCAAGATGTTCATAAATTGTGGGCTGCTCCAATGTCAGAAGGAGCTTAAGTCCATGTCCTGACAAATGATTTATGGCATAGGGAGTTCCGGGCAAGTTTTTAAGTTTTCTGCAGTCTAACAGTTTTAGACTTGCAAGACTTGTCAATCTCCACATGCTGCTCGAGAGACTCAAAATAGTTTTGCAATTACAGATTTCAAGGAAATTTAGTGAGGTGAGGTTTCCTATAGAGGTGGGAAGCTCCGTAATAGAAACTAATTTTAAGATGAGTTCACGGGTACAATTGCTATTCCCGTGAATTTCTGGTAAACTCCCCAGTTTCTCACATTTACTAATCTTCAGATTTCTGAATCTCCAAATACTACTTGGGAGACTTGCAAGTTGGTTGCAGGAATGCAATTGTAGGTTTTCTAGGGAACTGAGATGCTCAATTGATGGCGGCAGTTCTCTTATCCCAGTTGAAGTGAGGTCGAGTTTCTTCAAGTGCTTCATATTCCTTTCCACCTCCGGGAACATTTTCAAGTTAAAGCAATAATTGAGATCAAGAACTTCAAGACATTCTGATTGAATAATTGCTGGAAGTCTCTCAAGTGATATGCAATGATCCATATTTAACAAAATAAGCTTCTTGAGAAACCCAACAGACGGATGGACTTCCACCAATGCATCACAAGAGCTCAGGATCAACCTTTCCAAATTTGTGATCATCCTAAAATCTGGGGTTTGTATCAATTTGTGGCAATAACTGAGATCAAGAGTTGTCAAAAATGCTAACCTCTGTACCATAGAAGAAAGAAAATTGTTAAGCACATGTTTTCACAATGTATGCATTTATGTCCATCAAAATTGCAACTGTCTATCCGTCAAGTATCTGACTAAGTGGAAAAAGAGATAAATTATCAAAGACGAGAGATCCGAAATGAAAAAAAATAAAAGGGGGAGATTGACACATATATTCCATTCATTCAGAAATTCTCTCTTTATTTGTTCTAATACGACAACTAGATGAATGGTTCCTTTTGTCTGTCACTTATTTCAAGCAACTCATCTGATAGAACAATTCTTCGATTTTCTAAAGACGTGAAGCTTTAGAACTAGAATTCAAAGAAAAGGAACACTCCAAACCATCCAGCTATAAGTTTGCTGCATGACTAAAGGAGCATATGTCTGTCTGTTTTTTTTTCCTTATATTCTTTATAAAGTAAATATTTTACTTATAGTAAAAGAAAGCATACACAAAAGATTTATCACTGAAACATATAAGAGAAGAAGCCTTTCCAAAGAGCATCCGATCCTCTGTACAAGTTGGAATTCTATATGTGCCCGTAACAAGAACTTAAAACCAAAAGCTTGAGTACAGATGAGAACTGTTCAATTATAAGATACAATCATTTTCTAACTTTATGATCAGAAACATTGCATTACCTCCAAATCTTTGAGCATCAAAAACATTTTCTTCCGACTTAAGATCTTCTGGTGACCCACAATTGACTAGCCTGAAAAGCCAAACTAACTATTTTTCACCTTACTAATTAATTAGCCCACAAAAGGTTAGTCCATTTCCTCTAAGATGCCAAATTATTTATTCCAATCTTCTAAATTAAAATAGAGTTGATATAACTTCAATAGAAGCAAAATCAACATTATTAGATAAAACATGCCGGAACTATTCATCACTAAAAGATAATAACTTTGAATTTCTCTCAGCAGATATTCCGTCTGCATCCATATGTGATTTCATGAGGTTTTGCAGTCAAATATTAATTAAGTGATTGTTCTAATTTTAGCTGTAAGTCTACTGGTAAGAGACGTCATAGTTTGAAACTTCTTCCAGGATTTATGCAGTCAGTTTTTGGTGCAATTGTTTTCTAGAGAATTAAAATTGCAGGCCAGATCAAGAACAATACTTTGAACATCAGCTATTTCAAAAGTTCTGCATTAGTTTCAATCTTACCAAAGCACATATTATATAGCATGTAGACACTGAGGACTGAAATTTGAAATCAAAGGAAGCAACACGATGGTGGCAACCGTACCTTTGCTCCATTCCAGAGTTCGATGATAGAACTACCCTTCATAGTAAGATATACGAGCTTTGACGGTTCAAAATTTGATGGCAATGAGTCTGCAGAATAGTCACGCCATTCAAGCCAAAGCAGACTGTTAGGAAGATAGGCAACAGGCACATCAAACCCCCTGTTGTAATATTGTTTCACAAGTATCCTCAGCCTCCTCGTCTTTTTGAGAGCTTCAGCGCTGTACATATATTCCAACTCACTCTCTTCAAACTGTTCAGGCTCTGCGAGTAACAAGCCTTCAATTGCTTCTTTCCTCTGCAGACAAATAAAAAATATCCTTACAGAAAAAAAAAATTATACGAAGCACATATAAGTATGCTGCATAGACTTATTTTTTTCAGTATATACATAGAGACTGACATAATTCTGGGAAATGCATGTATGACCATCTTCTGAGTGAGTGTGGCAGTTACATGAAATGTAGTAAGACATTTATCTACATATGTAAGTAGGGCATTTATTTGTTTCCAATCACCTCCCTGTGACTTTAAACCATTCCAATTCAATCATCTTATAACTCTTACACTGCATATAGTCCATCTCAAATGAGATTTTTTTTTTCTAAACGAAAGTGGAATTTAGGCCTTATTTAATGAAAAAAATGTCAAAGATAACGAAACAATCAATACCCTAATAAGAAGGATTGTTTCTTCCACCCTATAAAAGCTACCGAGGTTCCATCCCAGTTGTTCACTATGAAACTGGGAGTTCCAGAGGGATCACTAATAATGAACTGACAAATTTCATCCAGAGGCGTGGAGAGGCGGCAAATGTTGATTCAGAACACTTTAAAGGTTTCCCAGTGCTCACGACTTCCCTTTTTCTAGGATTAAGTAAACAGTCTAGCATAACATTTTTGTTTCAAAAATTGGATCCACTAGAATATGCATACAGAATATATTATAGAAAAAGTTTTTGATTCCAGACCTGACCCTCTATTGTCTGTTAGGGGATATTGATTGGACTTTATACCATACCTTACTTAGTCTTCCCTTGGAACCGGATCCTTTATAGTTTAAATAGAAGTACCCCTCCTAGGAATTGACTTCTCCAAAAATCACATATGCAACTGGAACTGTTTGGCTTATCTAGTAGATTGTTTTTACATTTCATGTTCCGAAAAATGCTAATTTGTTTGACGAAGTATCTAAAGAGACATATATCATCTTCTACTCCTTTTTTCCTTTCTACTTCCTGTTTTTCAATTTTTATATCTGAATAAATTTACTTCCTCTGTTCTGTTTGATACAGACACTCTCCTTTTCAGTCCATTAAAAAAGAATGATACCTTTCTATATTTGGAAACTCTTTAATTATAGATATATCATTTTATCCTTAATGACATGCTCTTACCGCCATAGAAATGTCATGGCATATTTAAACCCACAAATTTAAGGTGCTTTTGATATGTGTCAAAAGTCTGTTAAGAAAAAATAATAATCAAAAACGAAATTGAAGAAGGCTTGAGGCGTGAGAACGACTTTCCTTAAAGAAGTTATTGTCCGTATACAGATTTGGGGAAAATACGGACAATCTTCTTCAGGATACAATAAGCCACAAAATTGATACTTGCAGATTTTCTGAATATTCTTTGTAGGGAAACTCGTGTTTATTTATAGAGCAAAAGTCAGGCCTTTTCTGAAAAGACACTTTATTTCATTAACAGATGAATCTGTTATAGAAATAAAATATAAAATTATTAATTTAATAACCGGCCCGGCCCAAGTCCAAGTCCAAGTCCAAGTATTTAATCTCTCTCTCTCTCTCTCTATATATATATATAAAAACAATTCTTAAGCAAATATATAAAATGGACAAGAACTTAAAAGGTCCATAAAGGAGCCTTAGATTGTTGATGTGGGAAAGTCCCACTTTTCCTTACTTTAGAATAACAAACTATTTCTTTCAAAGTCTTTATTTCTTTCTTAAACATTGTTTCCAGTCAAACACTGCCATATAAAATAAAACGGAGTAGAAGTTTACCAGAAGCTTGAACTATGGAGAAACACTCTATGGTATAACGGTTTTACAGCAAGGAGAAGTAAGGTTGGATATATACATTGAAGGTTTAGCCACAAGAGTGAGGTTAGGCTCGATGTTCCTAGAGAATGGTATGATAGATGAAAAATGGTATACATAGAATCAAAGTACGATGGTTGAAATAGTTAAATTTTAAAGGAGTATTATGTGAGAGGAAGGACCCGACTAAAGTGAAAGGCAAGTTTAACTATTTTGCTACATTTCCTTTAGGTCCAATATCTACCGGGGGTCCTTAGTCTTATTAGAGATTTGTATCACAGTAGAAAATAGAGAACCCAAACATTTAATATAGGATTAAAGACGAGTCTACATGGAGCAACATGAATAGTGAGAATTTATATGGCTGACCCGATAGCTTGGGCTTGAGGCTTAGTTGTTGTTATTGTTTAGAAGTTGAGCACATTGTAAAAGTGCTTTCTATGTCTAATCTAATGTACTCTATAAATACTTGTTTCAAAATAAAACAAGAAGAAGGTTAATTTACTATCTCATGCTTTCTTTCCAGACTACACATACATCATTTCCACATATTTTTTATGAAGATGAACATCGCTCACATAATAGCCATTTGTGACTAGATGTCTTACCATATCTCCTATGCATGCATCCTTCACATCCTCTGGACGATATATTCTTCTCATCGGTGATTCTTGAACTGCGATTTGTCTGCCCATCTCTTGCATCAAATCATGCATTTGGATTTTGTCCTCTAAAATAAAAATGAGAGATTTTTCAACAAGGGTCTTTACTCCTAGAACTGGGTGGAAGCCAGAAGCGTGAAATAATGCTGTCATATCTCTTTCATTGTAACCCCTGAAGAAACATGCAATCTCTAAAAATATGCTTTTTTCATAATCTCTTAATCCATCAAAACTTATTTTAAGTGTAGCCATAATTTCACCCTCAGGGGTATCTTTTAGTCTATCAATTGTACTTATCCATACATCAAGATCTTCCTTGTACAGCAGAGAACCAAGCACCTTAAGAGCTAAAGGAAGGCCTCCGGTATAATCTACCACAAGATTTAAGAGCTCCTTAAACTCTTTTTCAGGTGAATTTCTCTTAAACGCGTGCAAATTGAAAAGCTCAATTGCTTCATCTCTTTCCAAAACCTTTACCTCATAAGTTTCATGCACATCATGGTTTTTCAACAGTTTCATATCCCTAGTTGTGATAACAATTCTACTACCACTACCAAACCAATCTTCAGCTCCGACGAGCTTATCCAGCTGGTCATTATGATTAACATCATCAAGAACAACCAGAACTTTCTTAGAACAAAGTCTCCTCTTTAATATTGCACACATTTCTTCAGTATCAGTACAATCTACAAATTCTACCTTCAACAGTTTGGAAAGGAGAGTCTTCTGCAAATACAACAAGGTATGGTGTTGTAGATATTCTTTAACATCTTCGAGAAAACAAGCACCTTCAAAATTCTGATAGTATCTGTTGAACAATGCTCTTGCAGCAGTTGTCTTTCCCACACCACCCATCCCCCAAATACCAACAAGACGAACTCCTTTCAGGTCCATCCTCAACAACGAACTTAGTTTCTTAATTTGAGATTCTATTCCAACTAAATCTCTGTTAGTTATTGAGATAGAGAAACAAAATTTGTCGAATATGTCTCTCACAATCTGTTGTATGCATTTGGATTCATCCCTGTATGTCAAAATAAGTGCTATTTCATACTGAAAAGGTATGCATTGAAGAAAGGAAAAAATGAGTACATTTTCTGAAACAACTAAGGGAGTTGCAACTTCATTCCCCATAACTGGATTTACCAATTTTAATCACACTATTGGAATTTATCCTGTGTTAGTCAGCTTGACTCCTTGAAATTGGTTTTTAGCTATGTTGCGGACTCTCCAAAATGATGCCGTACCCATATCAGATCCTCATAAAATACACTATTTTTGTAAGATCCGACACGCACCCGGCAATGTTTTCGGAGAGTCCGGGCAACATAGGCTTTTAGTATTATCATTAAAATACCTGCCTTCTCAGTTAGCGGACTCTAGATTTTTGCATGAATGTTCCCAAAATAAGAAATCACATTACCACAATCAAGAAGTTTTCAATATACAAAGAGAAGGTCATAACTTTGAATATAAGCCTTTTCTAGTTTCTACCTTGTTTTCTCTTTATAAATTTTATTAAATCTTAGTAAGCTGCAGAAGATTTTACAAAAGCAACCATGCACTTATGTACTATTGCTAATATTATACTATAACTTTTTGGAATAAAATGGAAATAAGGATTTAGAACAAAAATCACAACTGACCCATTGTAAGTGTTGCGCAAATCATGCCCTGATATGTTAGCTACCTTAGTAAGTGCTTCCCTCCACCTTAGCACTTTGTTCTTATCATCAACCAAGTTAGCCTCAAATTTAGTAAAAAACACAGCATACTCCCCATTTTGTTTCCTCACAGTTGATGGATCCACATCATAGAAAACTGGGACAACAATTAGCTCAAATTTTTCATGAATTTCAAGAATCTTTACCAGTTCTTCCAAGCACCATGTAGATGAAGCATAGCTCTTGGAAAGGACAACAACAGCAAATCTTGATTCTCCAATTGCTTTCATGAGTTCAGATGAGATTGACTTCCCTCTCTTTAACTCCTTATCATCCATGAATGTGTGAATACCCTTTTCAATAAGAGCATTAAACAGATGACCCACAAAAGTTTTTCTAGTGTCTTCTCCCCTAAAGCTTAGGAAAACCTCATAACTGCGTCCATTACTGGAAGATGAAGTCAACATGGGTATATCTCTAAATTCAGAAATTGAAGGAAATGAACAAAATTTGTGGGAGAAAAAAGACCACTTCAAGAATATTTGAGAGTTGAAATACCAACAATGTCTTCTACTAAAAGTCAGAACTTTGGTTTGAAAAATATGTTCTTAGCTTCTTTTATTTTATTTTTTGGCCATTACGTATGCTGACTATACTATTCCAGGTAGTTGAAAGGCCAAATACACCCCTCAAAGTTGTCCGCCGTATTCATTTAGACACTCTATATAAGTCTGTTCCAATTCAACACTCCAAACTCAAATGTATCGTTTGAACACAAAATTTAAATGCAGTCAAACACAATAGGTGGGTGAAATTCACACGCCAGAGACTGACGAATAGATGAAGACACATGGATTTAACTTAAACAAATTTTTAAAAAATTTGAAAAAACAAAAATTAAAAGTAAAACGAGAACCCCACTCCACCATAGTCATCTTCTCCAAATGACCCTCCTTGCCGGAAACATCAATTTCTGGCCATTTCTTTCCAACGATGTCTTCTTCTCCAATTATTTTCGTTTCTTCTCCTCTTTCTTCACACAGTAGCTTTCGCCTGAATTTGTTTGAAACATCCAAATATGATTTCTTCTTCTTTAGATTCACGAAACTTCTCCGGGAAAAATAAAGTTTAGCCGGAATGTTTTGAGATGTAAATCCAAATGTTGACAAGAGGAGATGAGGTAACAAGGTTTCGTGGCACCTTGTTTTTAGTGATATTATTCGAAATGAGATTATTTATTTATTTAGACTCGCCACTTGGGATAAGTTTGACTTTTAGTATCTCAAGTCACCGGTTTATCTTGAATCCCAAATCGAGGAAAATTTCGACTTCCCGATTAGAGTCTGCAAATCAGAAATTTTGAATAAGGAATTCTGTTGACCCGAAGGAAGGTGTTAGGCACCCTCGGATCCCGTGGTTCTAGCACGGTCGCTTAAACTATTATAAATGGCTAAAATCTGATTTTTATACATATCATCCTATAGTGCATTTTTAGAATTATTCACCGCTTTCAATTAAAAAAAATTTTAAGAGTGAACGTCGTTTAAAACGTGTTTTTGGATCACGTAACATGAAATGCAACCGGATCCTCGACACATTTTATTCAATGTTTTGGGATTTGGATTTGGGTTGCATGAAATGCACACCCGTATTTAGGAAGGTAAAATTATTAAAACCACGCCTATAGCGACTAACGTGTTATTAACTTTGCAGTAGGCCATGAAAATTCGTTAAATGGCACGTCCCAAATTCTACGTATTTTAATATAAACATTTAAAGAGGGCCACGCACTTTATGAGTTTTATTTGGCGTAGCGCACCTCGTTTTATTTTTTAAAGGCCATCCTAAAACAGACTATTATTTTCTATTGAATTTGTCTCTAAAAGGGCCTAATTAATTAATTAATTTTATCAGTAAACTATCAATTAAGGAATTCGGGCCCTCAAACTCAAGTCCACACCTAAACAAGAGAAAAACCTCTTAGTTCAAATGTGTTACCTAGCTTGAGAAGCCCAAATCAATATTATGTCAAAATATGAATTAAGCTCTTAATTCTCTTAGGCCTCGAGACCAATTCCAAAATAATAAATTTCAATAAAGTTTGGATGAGGTCTATCAGATCGTGGGCCTGTTTAAGGGGCCCAAATTGAGAACGAATTGGACTCAAGGAGTCTGGATTAAGACCTTGCAATCTCATCCTGATTGTATGATTGGGCCCATTATCGAAGGAATCAGGCCCAAGGTGTGTTGGGGTACCAATTTCAACTATGAAGCTAATAACAACTGTCTGGGCCTTGCGTTTGAGCCCAGAAACAAAGTTTAAGCAGAATCCAATGTTGATCAGGGGTCAAAGATTGAATTTAACAACTGATAATGCTATAGCCATTTCAAATTGTTTGTTAAAAGCTCCATTTTGCTAGTTTAACACTCAAATCCGTCTAAGAGTGAATATATAGCTCAAATTTTAAAGAAAAAAAATTATAAGCTAACAGATAAAATGTGATTTTTCATTAAAATGCGAATCAACATGCTGAAACTCAAATTTAAATCTAATATCTAAGCTAATAGACTTATGTACATACTATATCTATCATCGAATTAAAACATGAAGACTTAAGCAGTCAACTTCAACCAATGAGAATCTACCATCACTGAACAATGTACTTTGTCATTCTGAAGTTTAACACAATCCCAAACAGTTTAAAACAGTCCCAAACAGTTCTAATTATACAAAACAGTCCTAATTAATTTCAGCAAGTACTCGTTCAAAATGGATTTCGCAACTAAATATTAAAGCTAGCAATGACTATAAGGAAATCCAAGTGAAGCAACAAGTATTTCTTCATCATTTGATTCCACAAGTAGTTCACACACATTTGCCTCAAATTGCCAGTTCACCTGAGTCAGGGAGGTGTACCTGGGATTGAAATATGATCAATGAAGAAGGAATCACCAGTGTTAAACAGCAGGAAACGCAACAACAGTAGTTGAAATCAACAACAGGATCAAAACTGATCCTAACACAGCATCATAATAGCCCAGGAATGGAGGACAAAGGAATAGCACCAAAAATAGCCACAATAGACTTGATTGAAACCAAATAGGCTCGAAATTAAACCCAGGCCATTTCTGTAACTTCTGCAACTAGAAAACCTCTATCTAAGCTAAGAATTCAAACTAACAGTTGAAATTTGCAACTAATCTAAGGAAAATTTCAATGGAATAACATTTTTTGGAGTTTTGCTATTTTTTTAGATTTGTTGAAGAACAGAGATTCAAAATGAATTGCTCAGAAGCTCAAACTTCAGTTTTGTTTTTGTATTTTTGAATTTTCAAACTTTCAGAGGTTTGAATTTGTGAAAGCTTTGGGGGGAATTTTCAGATTGCAAACCTTGTTAAACAAGGCAGTAGGCATGCCTTTTTATAGGCAAAGCCTAGGGCTGCCTTCAGATTCTTATTTACACCTTTAGTCCCCCTTTTATTTTCAGCTTTTTACTAATTAATCAATAAGGTTTTGGCTTTTGTCCAAGTTACTGACCTAAATTACTAAAATTCTAATTAAAACCCTCCTCTAGAAGATTCTAGGAGGTTCTAGTTTCAACTTTCAACTACAGCATTCCTACCCAATCCTGAATACCTAAATTACCCCTGAACTCCCCTGAAATTACCAACCTCATGTCAATTGACCCAACCCTATTACTTTGATCAAATTTAACCATAGTTAACAAAGCAAAATGTACTAATCAGCTATATCCAAACACTACCAATTATACTAAAGAACACCTAAAAATTAAACTAAGAAATATCACAAATCCAACTAACTGGAGAATCAATCAAACCCAAATTAAGAGTAATCAAAATCACCTAGAGTAAATACAAACAGAAGAATATAAGAAATCAGAATCCAACTAAAAAAAAACAACAAACAAGATTGGATAACAGGCAAAACTCTAATTAATCAAAGCTAAAAGAAAAAAAATCAAATCTTAAACAAACACAAGTAGAACAGGATTATTCTATGGACTAAAATAAAAAGAAACCCTACGAACATAATACAAATTAATCATGAACATTAAACAAAATGACCAAATAGGCTGATTGAGCACATGAAACAACAACCACTCGAAAAAAATAGAAAAGGAAAAATTAGAAGAAATACCTAGATTTAAAATGGAAGGAGAACTTGGCCATCCTCGTGGAATTATTTGGACCAAAACATCCTCAATCGTGTGTTTCCATGAGGAAACACAAGATTAAGGACTATTATAGCCCAATACTCAACGAACTTGAACTTTAGGAATTTAGGGTTCCTGGGTCGAACTTCGATCTGAAATTCGAAGAGGATCAGCGAGATTCGAGGGAAATTGATTACGAGTTTAGGAAGAGGGGGAGTAGGAGAGTATAGGGTGTGATTTTTGGGAATTTTGGAGAAGTTAGGATTTTGGGTCGGAACTTTGATTTAATATTCGAAGGGTTTGGGTGTGTTTTGAGGGGAATTAAGGCCATATATGGGATGGGGAGATGAAGGCGGAGCTATGGTATTAATTTGGTGGGGAAAGGGTGGCGGTGCCGCCGTGGGCGGCGGAGGCGACGACACTATTTTTGAAGATTCGAGAAGCTTGGCTTGGATTTGAGGGATGATGTTTGGAGCTTTGGAAAGAGGAGAGGAAGGCGGTTCAAGAGTGTAATTTTGGGGGCTATTGGAGCTTCGCCGCCGCCGGCTTAGGGCGGAGGGTGGCGGAGACGAGAAGAGACAGTAGATGTACGAGGAAGATGAAGTCTGGTCTCTAGGGTTCTTGAAAAAATTCGGACACTTTTATTTAATAGCTAAGATTGAACCAGGGCCGTTGGATTAGAGTGGATGGAGGGCTTGGATTAATTTGGCATGAAACGACACAAAACGACGTAGTATGCTTCCTATACTCGTTTTGTTGGTCTCAAAGGCTTAGGCATTTGGACCGGGTATGGGTGCGGATTGGGCCAATTTGGCCGGATCTTGTGAGATTTTTGGCTTGGGCTGTCAATTTTAACAACCTAGGCCCAAGGCAGCTCCTTCTTTTCCCTTTATTTATTTTTAATCACTTTTTTTTCTCAATTTTAATTCAAACATGGATTAAACTAAAATTAAACTAATTAATTTCCTAAAACTAATTAAATCCCAATTTAAAAAGAAAAACTAAACAAAGGACGCAAAATGACTATTTTTGTTATTTTTCTCTTATTTTTTGTAATGTTAATTAACTAATGAAAAATATTAAAATGAGGTTCTAACAATGCATGTATGCTATTTTTTGTATTTTTATGAATTATATCAGAAATGCACACAATCACAAAATCGTGCAATTAATTCCCTAAAATTCAAATAATAAAAGAAAATTCCTAATTTTAATGAATTTTATAGGAGTAATTTAAGCGAGGCAAAAATCACGTGCTCACAGCTGCCCGTCTTTGCTCGGAGACACGAAGGGTTTTCGGGCAAAGATAAATGAGCAACTATGAGAGATTTTTGCCTGCTCGGCATTCCATGAGAAGCATTTTTGAAAGCCGTCTGACTGAACCCTGCTTCAAAGGTTGCCTACATATCCTTGGCTATAAAGGAATCAGGTCAGTGTAGTTCTGGAAGGTTTGGTAGCTGGGACTACCAGGAGCTGTGATTTTATTGTTATCGCTGCTACTGCTTGTTGACCTCCTTATTACACCAAAAGGAAAATCAAAGCTAAGCTAGCTATGCCTATCAACTATGAGTTACAAGATTCCTATCTATAAGTCTCTTAAAGCTTGATCTTGAGTCTTAGCTGATTTTGCTGTGGACTCCGATCTGAATCTTGATGCTCGTAAGTTGTAGGTGTCATTTCTTTCTACAACATTGAGTCAAAACGGGATCGGCGGAGCCTGTGGCTTCATTCAAATTTGAGCAATCCGCACCTTTGTTCGCTTCAATGTTTGAGTTTATTTCTTTTTGTTCTTTTATTCTTTTCTTTATTCTGGATTGAGACTCATTCCATCGGTCATCTCTCACCTTATGCCTCGATGTCAAACCTGCTTAAGACACCAAAACAAACAAATGAACGAAATTTTTCTGCCCCAGTTTTCTCTAGGAAAATTTTGTGAGTTAGTTGTGACACATATCTAAGCGATCAAATCATGATTGTGTATCCTTGGGAATGAAGCCAGTTTATGCTGGGAAATGACCGAGTTATTCCAGAAAAGAAAAAGGTCCTCGGGTTATGCCGGGATAGAAAGAAAAAGGCTCCTTGGGTTATGCCAGGGAGATGCACGGGTTATGCCGGGATGGAAAGAAAAAATCTCCTTGGGTTATGCCAGGGAGATCCATGGGTTATGCTGGGATGGAAAGAAAAAAGCTCCTTGGGTTATGCCAGGGAGATCCACGGGTTATGCCGGGATGGAAAGAAAAAGGCTCCTTGGGTTATGCCAGAGAGATCCACGGGTTATGCCGGGACATCTAGGGAATGGAGCCCTATGCTACCACGATTTTTTTCTTCTTTTGGGATTTTCATTTTTGCTTGTTTTTCTTCTTCCTTTATTCTTCTTTTTCCTTTTTATTTAGCAAAACGCATGAAAGAATTTGGGGAGAAACTTTCTTTTTGGTCTGTTTCCTGCTGCAAAGTTGTTTCAGCGCCTGCGTATTTCTTTTCTCTTTTAGGTTGCACGTGCTTCTTGCATGGTTGCTTGAATTACACCTGTTTTATCTTTCAATAAAGAATAATTTGTTAGTTTGAAATGGTGGTTGGTTTTGTGGCCTTGATCATCTCAATTTCTTGATCCCGACCCATTTTCCGTTGAGAACTTGCTGCTTGCTGGCTTTGAGGGAAAATCTCTTTTCAAACTGACAGGACTCAATTTTAGGACTTCATGATGACTCGCCCATGTGGGCTCTGGCCTTTTTACTTTATTCTGCTCTTAGGACCTTTGCCTTTGACTTTTCTTTCCTTTTTAATGTTTTTGCTTCGAAAGCATCAACCACCATGGCCAGTCGGGATTGGCCTGACGCACCCGCTGAGGTTGGGTATTTTCTTTGGCTTTTGCCAGGCGGGGCCCTATAAAACCAGTCCTGCCACCTTTTCTTTGTAATAGCCTCGCAATCAGAGTTAAACCGAAAGGGATTCAAATAAGAAGTATACAAAAGGCAAGCATATGAGTTTAAAGAGAAACATCCCTTTCAGGGAAAAGAAGGACTTATCTGGGGTGCATGCTGGCTTCAAATGAACATGACATGCTTCTTGGACTGGACGCCTGACCCACACAAACTTTCCAGCTTCTCGTGAACCCATTGATCCATATTTCAAAACCAGGGAACCTTGCCAGGACTCTTTTAGTGGTGAGATGTCTTCTTTTCGGCCGATAGCGCCCTTTGCGGGTTTTCGCTAATCGACCTCTCTCATTTCTCTTCTCACCGTCGACCGATAGTGCTCTTTACGAGTTTTCACTAAGCGGACTCTCTCAGTTTCAATTTATCTACTCACCGTCGCCTTATGGTGCCCGAAGGTTTTCACCGATAAGACTCTCTCATTTTATTTCTCTCAATTTGAATTGCATCAGATTCCAACAATGACGTTTTTCAGTTCCCCGCCTTTGCCAATTGATCGAAAGTACTTGAACAAGGTCTTTGGGTACAAAGGATTTTGGACGGAACTACAACTTTGGAACCATTTCGGCGGATTCATAACCGAACCAACATATCATCTGCCCCAGTTTCAACTTTTGGGGGAATTGGAATTTTTGTTTTGGTGTGACTGAACCTCAGGGAGAGGTTGCCTACGTATCCTTTCGGAATCAAGTTAAACGTAGTTCAGGGAAATAATTTTGTTTTTTTTTTGTTTTTTTTTTCTTTTCTTTTTCTTTTTTTTTTCTTTTTTTTTCTTTTTTTTCTTTTTTTCTTTTTTTCTTTTTCTTTTCTTTCAATAGTACTTTCGGGTTTCAAAGAGGGTGACCAAAGAAGCGTAACCAGCTAAAAGGGTTTGCGAAGGATTGATAGTGTTTGGGATAGCGGGAAGGAAAGCCTTCGTCATCTCAATTACACAAAATCCATCGCCGCAGGAGTCCTAGACATAGTACCTTTTTACTGCATCTGCATTGACTGCTGTTTCAGAATCATTTCCTTCGATGTCTCTCAGATACAATGCTCCTCTTGGCAATATCTTCCGGATTATGTATGGACCCTTCCAATTGGGAGCAAATTTTCCTTTTGCTTCCTGGTGATGAGAGAGAATGCGTCTCAGCAAGAGTTGTCCCACTTCGAAATTCCTGGGACGCACTTTCTTGTTATAGGCACGGGCCATTCTTTGTTGGTACAACTGCCCATGACAGACTGCTTCCATCCATTTTTCATCAATTATATACAACTGCTCCAGACGAGTCTTGACCCATTCACCATCCTCAATTTCTGTTTCGACAATTATACGGAGCGAAGGAATTTCTACCTCTGCAGGTATAACAGCCTCAGTTCCATACACCAATAAGTACGGGGTTGCTCCGATCGATGTACGCACTGTGGTGCGATATCCAAGTAATGCAAAAGGCAACTTTTCATGCCATTGCTTGGAGCTTTGAATCATCTTTCTCAAAATCTTCTTGATGTTCTTATTTGCTGTTTTGATGGCCCCATTGGCTTTAGGCCGATAAGGAGTAGAGTTTCTATACGTTATCTTGAATTGTTCGCATACCTCTCCCATTAGATGATTGTTCAAGTTCGTAGCATTATCGGTAATGATAGTTGCAGGAATGCCAAAGCGGCAAATAAGATTGGAGTGCACGAAGTCTACCACCGTTCGAAGCTTTCGGCTTGATTGGCCCAATGACATCCATACCCCAGGCAACAAATGGCCAAGGTGATGACATCGGATGAAGCTCCGTTGAAGGTGCATGAATCAAATCACTGTGCACCTGGCATTGATGGCATTTTCGAACAAAGCTGAAACAGTCCTTCTCCATAGTTATCCAGTAATACCCCATTCGCAGGATTTTCTTTGAAACACACCCATTCATATGAGGTCCGCAAACCCCCGCGTGTACTTCATACATGATTCTTTCGGATTCCTCGGCATCAACGCATCTTAGCAAATTGAGATGCGGGGTCCTTTTATACAAGACATCACCGCTTAAGAAGAAATCACTCGCATGTCGTCTAATGGTTCTCTTTTGATCTCCAGTGGCTTGCTCGGGTATTCTTGTGTTTTCAAAAATCTCTTGATATCATGATACCATGATTGGGTGCTGGGTTCCGCCTCGACCTCATTACAATAACTATGCCTTTCTTTGATTTGAATTTCCAGAGGATCAATATGGGCATTGCCTGGGTAAGGCATCATCGAAGCCAGAGTGGCGAGTGCATCGGCTAGTTCATTGTGACACCGAGGAATGTACCTGAATTCTATCGACTTGAACTGCTTGCTGAGATCTTCTACATGTTGCCGATAGGGAATGAGCTTAACATCTCGGTTCTCCCACTCTCCCTTGGCTTGCCGGATAATCAGATCAGAATCCCCCATGATCAATAAATCTTCAACATCTTGGTCGATTGCCATATTCATGCCCATGATGTAGGCTTCATACTCAGCAGTATTGTTCGTGCAGCAGAATCGGAGCTGGGTAGTGCTGACCAGTAGGTGAGATTAAGATTGCCCCAATTCCTACACCTCTAGCATTTACTGCCCCGTCAAAGAACATTTTCCAAGCACAAGTGTCCTCAGAAATTGCTTCTATTGAATTTACCTCCTCATCTGGGAAGTATGTGCTCAACGGTTGGTATTCCTCGTCGACCGGGTTTTCAGCCAAATGATCTGCCAATGCCTGGGCTTTCATTGCCGTGCGAGTGACATAGACTATGTCAAATTCAGTGAGCAAGATTTGCCATTTTGCTAGCCTCCCAGTAGGCATCGGTTTCTAGAATATGTACTTCAAGGGATCCAACCTGGTTATGAGGTAGGTAGTGTGGGCTTGAAGATAATGTCTCAACATCTGAATGACCCACTTCAAAGCATAACACGTTCTCTCCAACAAAGTGTATTTAGCTTCATAACTAGTGAACTTCTTGCTCAAATAGTAAATTGCCTGCTCTTTCTTTCCGGTTATTTCATGTTGCCCGAGGACATAGCCAAAAGAATTTCTAAAATAGTCAGATACAAGAAGAGAGGTCTCCCTGGCTCCGGTGGGACCAAGACTGGAGGATTTGATAGATATTCCTTGATCTCATTGAAGGCCTCTTGACATTCAGATGTCCATTTGATTGCCGCATCTTTCTTCAATAGTTTAAATATGGGCTCACATGTGGTAGTTAGTTGAGCAATGAACCGACTGATATAGTTTAACCTGCCCAATAAGCTCATCATGTCCTTCTTAGTTCTCGGAGGAGGTAGATCTCGAATAGCCTTTATCTTTGTTGGATCTAACTCGATACCTCTCCTACTGACTATGAAACCTAGGAGTTTGCCTGATGGGACTCTGAAGGTGCATTTAGCCGAATTCAGCTTCAAATCATACTTGCGCAATCGTTCAAAGAACTTTATCAAATCTCGAATGTGGTCACTTTGAGTTCGGGACTTAATGATTACATCATCCACATACACCTCTATCTCCTGATGCATCATATAATGGAAAATGGCAGTCGTGGCTCTCATATAGGTTGCTCCGGCATTCTTCAAGCCAAATGGCATAACCCGATAACAATAAGTACCCCAGGGTGTAGTGAAGGCTGTCTTCTCGGCGTCTTCTTCATCCATCAACACCTGGTGATATCCTGCGTAACAATCCACGAAGGACTGTATCTCATATTTGGCGCAGTTATCAACAAGGATGTGGATGTTGGGCAAATGGAAATTGTATTTGGGACTTGCCCTATTCAAATCTCGGTAGTCCACACACACCCGGGTTTTCCCATCTTTCTTTGGCACTAGAACTACGTTGGCCAGCCATGTGGTATATCGGACCACTCGGATTACCCCCGCTTTCAGCTGTTTTGTGATTTCTTCTTTGATCTTATCACTGATATCAGTCTTAAACTTTCTTTGCTTTTGCTGAACTGGAGGACAATCGGGGTAAATTGGCAATTTATGCACCACTAGATCAATGCTCAGTCCTGGCATGTCATCATATGACCAAGCAAACAGATCATTAAACTCAAACAGGAGTTAGATTATTGCATCTCGAGTTTTCTCATCTGTGTAAATGCTTATTTTGGTTTCCCTAATTTCTTCGGTTGTTCCCAAGTTAAATGGTTCAGTGTCATTCAAATTTGGCTTAGGTTTGTTCTCAAATTGTTCCAGTTCTTGAATTATTTCCCTAAAAGCCTCTTCTTCATCATATTCCGGTTCTTGGTTCATTATTTCACAGTTATACGGCGTGTTTGAATCTGGGCATGAAGTCCGCAAGCATGTCATGTTTTTAAAGCTGCATTATTAGAACTGAAAAGAAAAATGAAAAAGGAAAATAACAAAAATCAAAAAGAATAAAGAAAAACTGGACGATGAAATATTGATTTCATTTCTTGGAATTTGGAAAGATAACAGGGTTTACATTCGGGAATTTAAAGACAAGAAACTAAAAAACATCTGAGTTACACCCTGAAATAACTCGGGATGCAGAAAAAGTGGCAGGGCTAGTCTACCGGGACTCCTGCCTGATCGGGAATGGCGTAGCCTTCCAGTTTTGGAGTTTAGCATCTGGTCCTATGTATAGCACCTTTGCGGTGCTAGTGCCCTCCCCTGGCTGAACCATGTGGGTTTCATAGAGTATTTGTCTCATAGCTCCACATATATCTTCGATTTCCTCAGCCGTGAACACCTCATCGTCTTCCTCTTTGCCATAATTAGGCTTGACAAAAGTATCATAAAGATGTGGCAATGGTTGTGGCAGGACCCATCCTTCCTTCTTTCTTTCCTCTGCCCATTTTTCATCATCTGGGGTAGGGTGGAAACCTATCCCGAAGAACTTTTCTGTTGTGGGTAAGGTTATTGGGTCTGATATTCCTTGTAGAGCTTTTCCCAATCATTTTCCCTGCTTGAAACCGTGTCTAATCATTTCTTTAGCCACCATAATTGAAGCATTAGACAGGAAAGGTTGGGGGCAAGGATTTCCCTCCTCGTACTGATCTGCCACCACAATTTCAAAGGCTTGATAAACAATATGTTCACTTCCTTCCCTCGCCTCCAAACATGGGATAGATGGGTCTCGATAAATGGACTGCTCGTCTTCTCCGTGGACCATAATTTCCTGATCTTCATACTCGAATTTCACCATTTGGTGGAGGGTGGAGGGTACAGCTCCCACAGCATGGATTCAGGGCCTTCCCAGAAGAAAATTGTAAGATGTATCCATATCCAACACCTGGAAAGTCACCTCGAAATCCACCGGGCCTATAGTTAATATCAGATCAATTTCTCCGATGGTATCCCTTTTAATGCCATCGAAGGCTCTCACACAAACATTATTGGGACGAATCCTTCCAGTCCTGATTTCCATTCTTTGCAGTGTAGAGAGTGGGCAGATGTCAACACCCGAGCCTCCATCCACCAGGACTCGCTTGACATAGTAACCTTCACACTTGACAATCAGATGTAAGGCTTTGTTGTGAGCCGCTCCCTTTGGAGGCAAGTCATTTTTACTAAAAGAGATTTGATTGACGACGAAGAACCTTTCTACCATTCTTTCCAGTTGTTCGACTGAAGTTTCAACTGGCACATACGCCTCATTCAGAGTTTTCATTAAGATATTTTGATGTTCGGAGAATTTTGTCACCAATGACAGTAACGACACTTGTTCAGGATATTTTCTCAGTTGATCCACTATTTCATAATCAGGCATCTTCATGTTCTAGAAGAAAGCCTCTGCTTCCTCAGTACTTACATGCTTCTTGAATGGAAAACGCTTTCGTGTGGCATTTTTACCTCCTGTACATTTGAATATTTCTCAACAGAAGTCTTTTCGGGAAGTTCTCCTGAGATTTCTTTACCCTTGTATGTAACCGCTGTCTGCTGATAGTTCCATGGCACCGCAGAAAGGTCTGTCATTGGCTTCTGTGGTACGCGTCCAATAACCACTGGATCATTCAGCCAAGGCAGTTTAATTGTCCCTCATACCATATAAGCTCCTTTTGGGACATACATTTGTATTCCCCTTTTTACTTCAAACTTCTTTGGAGCACTGACAACCAGTGGTTTTCTTGGCAGCCTCGCGGAACATAGAGAATTCCATTTTTAGGAGGCCCTATCTCTGCTTTTGTTTCAGCTTTCTTTTCAAGTTCAATCTTGACGATTTTATTCTTCTTTTCCCTTTTTTTTGCTTTGGGGCTACCTTGGACTTCCTTTCTGCATCGGCGATAGCAGTTATAGCTTTCAAGGCTGGATCAAACTCCTTGTCTTCATAAATCATCCCGATTACCGGCCCGTTATTGTGAGCGGGCAACGGATTGTTGGTCACATTTGGAACTTCCTCGTCCCTCAGCACTATCTTCCCCTATTCTATCAAATCTTCCATGACCCTTTTCAACGTCCAACAGTTGTCTGTACTATGCCCCTCAGCTCCTGAATGATAAGCGCATCGGACACCTCGCTGATAGGATGGTGATTCCAGGTTTTGCCTATTTTGGGGTATGGGTTGCAGAAGATTCATCTGAAAAAGCTTCGGGAATAGACGGGAGTAGGGTTCACCGATGGGTGTAAAGCTTGGTCTTCTGGGTGGTTCCCGAGGACGGAAATTATTTTGTGGAGGTCGGGGATTATAGTGGTTCTGATGAGGAGGCTGGTTTCTTTGGAATGGAGGTTGATTTCTGTTGACCTGTGGCTGCGGTTGGGCAAAGGGTTGAGCATTCATGACCGCATAAGGTGGGGGAGCATAAGCCATATCAGAATGAGGATAGTAGTATTGAGGGGTTCTTTCGGAGAACACAGGTCTAGGAGCCCGATATCTTCTTCCCCTTGATGTTGCCATAACCGTTTCCTCTTTCTTTTTACCTTTGGCCATTCCTCCAGACCCGCCTTGGATGGCTTGGGAGGTTGCTCTGATGGCCGACTGACTCAAAATCCTGCTCGTTTTTGAACCATTCTCTACCATTTCACCAATTTTGATGGCCTCCGCAAAAGGCTTACCCATGGCCGACATCACGTTTTGGAAGTAATCTGCTTCCTGAGCCTGGAGGAAGACAGTGACCATTTCTACTTCATCCATGGGAGGTTTCACCCTCGATGCTTGTTCACGCCATTTAATAGCATATTCTCTGAAGCTTTCTGAGGGTTTCTTCTTCAAATTTGCCAAAGAATTCCGGTTAGGTGCGATGTCAATGTTATATTGAAACCGCCTTACAAAATCTCTGGAAAGATCGTCCCAAATGTGCCATCGCGAGACGTCTTGGTCCATGTACCATTCTGAGGCAATGCCTACTAAGCTCTCTCCGAAGTAAGCCATCAACAACTCTTCTTTTCCGCTGGCCCCGCGCAAGCTGATTACAATACTTTTTCAAGTGAGCGATAGGATTGCCATGCCCATCATACTTTTTGAACTTTGGCATTTTAAACCCCGACGGAAAGTGCACATGAGGGAACATGCACAGATCTGTATAAGAGACATTTTTTTGCCCACTCAAGCCTTTCATAATCTTTAAACTCTGCTCAAGGCTCCTCATTCTTTTCGCCATCTCGTCCTATTCAAGAGCTTTGTGAGTTTTATCTTGCCCTGGTGTAAGCTCATATGGTGGTGGTTGAGAGTAAGTATATGTGGGATATTGAGGGGGATCTACCTGAAAGACAGGGTTTTGGAAGGTGAAAACCGAAGGATCCAAAGCAGACCTTGGCAGTGAAGGTTGTATTATAGCAGAGCATGGTGGAGCAGTGAAAATGTTAGGAGTTGTTCCTGATGGGAACACCTGGGGGCGAACCTCAGAAGGTGTTCCTATGAATGAGCGGTCATAGTAGGCTGTCCCAACGGAGTATTTGTGTGGCTAATGGGGACGGTGGAAACACCCCCGGATCTAGGAAATAGTTCAGGAAATCCAAGGATGGTGCTTGGAGGTTCTTTTCCATTGGTCCAGGTGTCCAACATCTCCATGAGTCAGAGATGTAGTATCTGGTTCTCTTTGTCACACCTCATGAGTCAAGGAGGTGTACCTGGGACTGAAATATGATCAGTGAAGAAGGAATCACCAGTGTTAAACAGCAGGAAAAGCAACAACAACAGTTGAAATCAACAACAGGATCAAAATTGATCCTAACACAACATCATAATAGCCCAGGAATGGAGGACAAAGGAATAGCACCAAAAATAGCCAAAATAGACTTGATTGAAACCAAATAGGCTCGAAATTAAACCCAGGCCAGTTCTATAACTTCAGCAACTATAAAACCTCTATCTAAGCTAGGAATTCAAACTAATAGCTGAAATTTGTAACTAATCTAAGGAAAATTTCAATGGAATAACATTTTTTGGAGTTTTGCTATTTTTTTTGGATTTGTTGAAGAACAGAGATTCAAAAGTGAATTACTCAGATGCTCAAACTTCAGTTTTGTTTTTGTATTTTTGAATTTTCAAACTTTCAGAGGTTCGAATTTGTGAAAGTTTTGGGGGGAATTTTCAGATTGCAAACCTTGTTAAACAAGGCAGTAGGCATGCCTTTTTATAGGCAAAGCCTAGGGCTGCCTTCGGATTCTTATTTACACCTTTAGTCCCCCTTTTATTTTCAGTTGTTTGTTAATTAATCCCTAAGGTTTTGGCTTTTTGTGCAAGTTACTGTCCTAAACTACTGAAATTCTAATTAAAACCCTCCTCTAGAAGATTCTAGGAGGTTCTAGCTTCAACTACAACATTCCTACCCAATCCTGAATACCTAAATTACCCTGAACTCCCCAGAAATTACCAACCTCATGTCAATTGACCCAACCCTATTACTTTGATCAAGTTTAACCATAGTTAACAAAGTAAAATGTACTAATCAACTATATCCAAACACTACCAATTATACTAAAGAACACCTAAAAATTAAACGAAGAAATATCACAAATCCAACTAACTGGAGAATCAATCAAACCCAAATTAAGAACAATCAAAATCACCTACAGTGAATACAAACAGAAGAATATAAGAAATCAGAATCCAACTAAAAAAAACAACGAACAAGATTGGATAACAGGTAGAATACTAATTAATCAAAGCTAAAAGAAAAAAAATCAAATCCTAAAACAACACACAAGTAGAACAGGATTAATCTATGGACTAAAATCAAAAGAAACCCTATGAACATAATACAAATTAATCATGAACATGAAACAAAATGACCAAATAGGCTGATTGAGCACATGAAACAACAACCACTTGAAAAAAATAGAAAAGGAAAAATTAGAAGAAATACCTAGATTTAAACTGGAAGGAAAACTTGGCCATCCACGTGGAATTATTTGGACCAAAACGTCCTCAATCGTGTGTTTCCATGAGGAAGCACAAGATTAAGGACTATTATAGCCCAATAATCAACGAACTTGAACTTTAGGAATTTAGGGTTCCTGGGTCGAACTTCGATCTGAAATTCGAAGAGGATCGGTGAGATTCGAGGGAAATTGATTACGGGTTTAGGAAGAGGGGTAGTAGGAGAGTATAGTGTGTGATTTTTGGGAATTTTGGAGAAGTTAGGGTTTTGGGTCGGAACTTTGATTTAATATTCGAAGGGTTTGGGTGTGTTTTGAGGGGAATTAAGGACATATATGGGATGAGGAGATGAATGCGGAGCTATGGTTTTAATTTCGTGGGGAAAGGGTGGCGGCGCCGCCGTGGGCGGCGGAGGCGGCGACACTATTTTTGAAGATTCGAGAAGCTTGGCTTGGATTTGAGGGATGATATTTGGAGTTTTAGAAATAGGAGAGGAAGGCGGTTCAAAGGTGTAATTTTAGGGGCTATTGGAGCTTCGCCGCCGGTGGAGGCGATTTCCCACCGGCGGCTTAGGGCGGAGGGTGGCGGAGACGGGAAGAGACAGTAGATGTACGAAGAAGATGAAGTCTGGTCTCTAGGGTTCTTGAAAAAATTCGGACACTTTTATTTAATAGCTAAGATTGAACCAGGGCCGTTGGATTAGAGTGGATGGAGGGCTTGGATTAATTTGGCATGAAACGACTCAAAATGACGTACTATGCTTCCTATACTACGTCCTTTCGTTGGTCTGAAGGGCTTGGGCATTTGGACCGGGTGTGGGTGCGAATTGGGCCAATTTGGCCGGATCTTGTGAGATTTTGGGCTTGGGCTGTCAATTTTAACAACCTAGGCCAAAGGCAGCTCCTTCTTTTCCCTTTATTTATTTTTAATCAATTTTTTTTCTCAATTTTAATTCAAACATGGATTAAACTAAAATTAAACTAATTAATTTTCTAAAATTAATTAAATCCCAATTTAAAAAGAAAAATTAAACAAAGGATGCAAAATGACTATTTTTGTTATTTTTCTCTTATTTTTTGTAATGTTAATTAACTAATGAAAAATATTAAAATGCGGTTCTAACAATGCAAGTATGCTATTTTTTGTATTTTTATGAATTATATCAGAAATGCACACAATCACAAAATCGTGCAATTAATTCTCTAAAATTCAAATAACAAAAGAAAAATCCTAATTTTAATGGATTTTATAGGAGTAATTTAAGCGAGGCAAAAATCATATGCTCACATGTTTTTTCTCTCTTCTTTATGTTACTTTTTTGACAAACCGACAAGATTTTTTTATTTTTGAGCTGAGAAGCTTGGTAAAGCTCACATGGTGGAGCTTTTTGATACTTGAACTTAATTTTTGCTAACGTGACAAGATTTTGGCTGAGAAGCGCTCACATGGTGGAGCTCTTTGATTTTCGCCGGAATGCTTTTGCTAAACGTGAGGAAGAAAAATGGAGAACTGTTGGTGTTCTTCCTAGATGGAGAGGTGAGAGAAAAAATCTATCTATTCCAATTTTTTGAATATATTTGAATGGGCATAAATTTTTTTTTAAAAAATGTAGACTTTTAAATTTTATGGTGCTAAACAAGTTAAAAAGGGCCAGAGAATTGAGATCATTCATTGGGATTTCACATTCAAAAAAAAGCTTTCTAAAGTTGAAATTAATCTTTCTTTTCATATGAACAAAAATTTAGTTTCTTTTTCTTAACAGTATGATCACGATTTCTTAATAACAGTATGAGGTTTTTGAAAGTTTTTGATTTTTATTGAGTAAACCTATAACCGAATTGATGACGATTGATTAATCGATATCCATTAACTGATATCTTGTCGGTTCAATCATCGATTTAGTATATATTTAAATAAATAACCGAAATGTCAAACCGATAATATTTACAGCTGAACCGAATCGGCCGATACCCACCCCTAATAATAATCGTTTGGGAATAGATTAACCCTGCTTCTATTATATATTAGTCGTAAAGATAGTTTGCACTGTGGACGGACCCAATAATACTATACTAAATACTGGAGTCGTTTTGTAGAGTATGATTTATAAATTTGTTACATCAAAATTCATCTCCAAATGATAGTAAAATTACAGGAAGTACAACTAAAGCGATCTCAGCCAATTCTCAATGTATATTTAGGAATGCCAACGTAATGATGTATTTATCTAGCGTTCGGAAATAGATTTAGTTGAAACTTGAAAAAATAATTTTTGAACGTTAAAATTATGTTTGGACATGCATTTTATTTGAATTTTTTTTTTTAAGTTTTGTGAGTGGGAGAACAAGTTTCACCCAAAATCTACCATAAACTAGATTTTGGGAAGTTGAAAAATAATTTCAGAAATTTTTCAAAAATATATCATTAATCTATGAACAAAAAATATTTTCAAAAAAGATTTGAGAAAACGTTGCAAAAAATGTATGGCCAAACGGGGCCTTAGAAACTCCCACTATTCTCACCAACTAAATTAAGTTTTATTAATAAGTTAACATCCTTTTTTACAATAACAACAACAACTATCCAGTATAGTCCCACAAAGTGAGGTCTGGGGAGGGTAATACGTACACAGGCCTTACCCCTACCCGAAAGGGCAGAGAGGCATTTTCCAATCGACCCTCGGCTCAGGAGAAAGAGAAGAAAAAGAGGAGGAAAAAGAAAAAGAAAAAAGAAAAGCAAAAGAGTATTAGTGACTCTAGCAGAAATCGCATAAATAATTAACTACACATAAAATCATAAATTAAAAGGCATGCAATAATATCTACCAGTAACTACCAGAAGGGGGCACGATACAAAATGCAAGACATCTATGGAGGGTCCTATCAAACCCCACCTAGCCCCGGGAAAGAAGTACGAAAAGCTCTAGAAGCTCCTATCCTACAACCCTGATACTAGACCTTCAGACTTTCCTATCAAGGGCCATGTCCTCGGAAATTCGCATTTTTGCCATGTCCTGCCTAATCACCTCTACCCAATACTTCTTAGGCCTCCTTCTGCCTCGCCTCGCCTCGCATCAACCACCGCCAGCCGCTCACAACTCCTCACCGGGGCATCAGGGCTTCTCCTCCGCACATGCCCGAACCACCTGAGCCTCGCTTCCCGCATCTTCTCATCCACAGGGGCCACCCCCACCTTTTCCCGAACAACTTCATTCTTAATCTTATCTAACCTGGTGTGCCCGCACATCCACCTGAGCATCCTCATCTTCGCAACCTTCACTCTCTGAACATGAGAGTTCTTAACCGGCCAGCACTCCACCCCGTACAACATGGCAAGTCTAACCACAGCTCTATAAAACTTCCCCTTGAGTTTCGGTGGCACTTTCTTGTCACACAAGACTCCCGATGCGAGCCTCTATTTCGTCCACCCCGCCCCTATACGATGAGTGACATCCTCGTCGATCTCTTCGTCCCCCTGAATCACCGACCCAAGATACTTGAAACTGTCCCTCTTGGGGATGACCTGAGCTCCAAGCTTCACGTCCCTGCCTACTTCACTCGACTCGGCGCTAAACTTGCACTCCAGGTATTCTGTCTTAGACCTGCTTAGTTTGAAACCCTTAGACTCGAGAGTCTGTCTCCAGACCTCCAACCTCTCATTAACACCGACCCTCATCTCGTCTATCAGGACTATGTCATCAGCAAATAGCATACACCAAGGCACTTCCCCTTGAATATGGCGTATCAGTGCATCCATCACCAAAGCAAATAAGAAATGGCTAAGTGCTGATCCTTGATGAAGCCTCATATCCACCGGGAAGTGGTCTGAGTCGCCACCTACCGTCCTAACCCTAGACTTCACTCTATCGTACATGTCCTTGATCGCTCTGATGCAGGCTTCCGGCACACTCTTCTCCTCCAAGCACCTCCATAGCACCTCCCCTGGGACCTTGTCATACGCCTTCTCCAAGTCAATAAATACCATATGCAGGTCCTTCTTCTTATTCCTATACTGTTCCACCAATCTCCTGATAAGGTGGATAGCTTTTGTAGTGGAGCGGCCCGGCATGAAACCGAACTGGTTCACAAATATGGACGCCATTCCCCTCACTCTCGCCTTAACCACCTGCTCCCAGACTTTCATGGTGTGACTAAGTAATTTGATGCCCCTATAGTTTTTACAACACTGGATATCCCCTTTGTTCTTATACAAGGGCACGACTGTACTCCACATCCACTCCTCCAGCATCCTCTTAGTCCTGAAGATCACATTGAACAACCTAGTCAGCCACTCCACACCTGTCCTACCCACGCCTTTCCAGAACTCTACCAGGATCTCGTCTGGCCAGGTCGATCGAACCCTACTCATCCTACGCAAAGCCCCCATGACCTCCTCCACCCTAATGTGCCTGCAGTACCCAAGGTCTCTATGATGCCCTGACTGCCCCAGCTCCCCTAGATCTTGACTCAATCCCCTCCTCGTTAAGCAGGTCTCGAAAGTACGACTGCCACCTCTGCTTGACTTGAGACTCCCCCATCAGAACTTTACCATCCTCGTCCTTGATTCACCTAACTTGGTCTAGATCCCGAGCCTTCCTCTCCCTCACTTTAGCCAACCGAAATAACTTCCTGTCCCCGCCTTTCTCCCCCAATTCCTCGTACATACGATCAAACGCCGCATTTTTAGCTTCCGTGACCGCCAGCTTCGTTTCCCTCCTAGACACCTTGTAGCTCCCCCTGTTCAGTCTCCATTCTTCCTCGCTCGTACTCCCTGCCAACTTGTCAAACGACGCCTTCTTTGCCTCCACTTCTCCTTGGACTACATCGTTCCACCACCAGTCACCCTGATGTCTACCTGAATAGCCCTTTGCTACCCCAAGCACTTCCCGCGCTGCCTCCCTAACCAAGTTCGCGTCTCTGACCACATTGCATCCGCATCCCCATAACTTCTCCAAGCTCCACCATCAACTAACCTCCTTTCCAACTCATGGGCTTTCTCCTTTTTCAAAGCTCCCCATCTAATTCGCGGTCGGCCCCGAGAACCCCTCTACTTCCTCTTTACCCAGAGACCGACATCCATCGCTAGGAGCCTATATGGAGTAGAAAGGGACTCTCCCAAGTTAAGATCCTTTTTTATTAATTATAAAAGACATGCAATAGAATTCTTAGAGCTCTAGATAAAATAATTATAGTTAGTTCTCTGATTACATGAAAAATCAAGGGGTAATATAAATACCAGATTAAAAAGTTTAATTTTATTTGAAGTTACATAATTCAGATGGACGACTAAGTATAAAATAGAAATTCTAGTGGACCAAAAATGCATGTAGTAGCATTGTTAGAGGAGAAAATTTTACTTTATACCCATAAAGCTCAAACTATTTACCCTTAAATATTCAAATCTAAATAATTTATTTTTTCTACCTATGAAACCAAGACTATTTACCCAGCCCACAACTATTTGCCTTCGCATTTGA
This sequence comes from Nicotiana glauca, assembly GCA_026770625.1. Taxonomy (NCBI): domain Eukaryota; kingdom Viridiplantae; phylum Streptophyta; class Magnoliopsida; order Solanales; family Solanaceae; genus Nicotiana; species Nicotiana glauca. Next base: position 184,557 of record MU673776.1, on the reverse strand, counting down.
TTCAAAGTGTGAATGACATGACGAAAAGATGACCACACTTTATTTTCATTTTCTTCTTTCTCTCTCCTACTTGTTAGACTTTTATTATTTTTCTGTTCCACAGCTTACATAACTTTGACTCCTTCTTTCTTCTTCTTGAATTTTTCTCTCTGTGTGTATTGAATTTTGAAGCCCTTTGTTATTTCTATGATTTTCTTTTAATTTGGTTCCATGAAACGAAAGGAGGTTGAAGAAGTAGATTATCAAGAAACACCAATTGATAGACTGCCCTTTGACCTCTTGGCTCATATTTTTGCTCTGCTTACTTGTTTCAAGAATTTGGCTCAGTTAATTTACTTAATTCTTTTCCTCTACTTTTTATTCTAAATCTACCCCTTTGTTTCTGTTTCGTATTGTGTTTATTTTGTCATTTTTTGGCTGCTTGTTTGTAGGACGAGCGATGTGAGCGGGAAATGGAGAGAGAGGACGAAAGAATCCTTAGCCAGAAAAGAAAGTATGAGTTTTTCTGGTTTTCCAAATCTAAATTTTTCTGTGTGTTGAATATCCACCATTGTTGGGCTTGAAGCTCAATTTTATTTTTGAAGATTTCTTGTTTGATTCAAACTGAGTGCTGTTAAATATTGCTTATAGTACCTTCGGGAAGTTCATACTGAAATTTAACAGCATTTAGAGCTGATTTGAGTTGATTGAGATTGAAATTTTCATCTGAAAATTGAAGAAGAACGCAACTACCCAATAGTATACTGTTACGGTATATAATATTTTGTAGGAGTATATAGCTATACTGAAATAGTATACTATTGTAGTTTACAATATACGGTAATTGTAATAATCGAAGAAGAACAGAGTTAACTAACAGTATACCGCTACAGTATACAATATACTATAGGAGTATATAGTTATACTGCAACAGTATACTATTATAGTATACTATAATAATAATATGCAACATACTATAACAGTATACTGTAATAGTATACAATATAATAGTATACTTATTACCCGTATATTCATATGCCTTTTCCCTTTTAATTTGCTTTAAGCTTTT
>MU673776.1:158740-169926 GCA_026770625.1 Nicotiana glauca | reverse complement strand
TTGGCAAAAGGCGACTAGGGAATGGAGGCCCTATGTCTAAAAGGCACAACTCAGGGATTGGAGCCCTAATGTTGGCTAAAGGTGACTAGGGAATGGATGCCCTATGTCTAAAAAGGCTCAACTTAGGGATTGAAGCCCTAAATTTGGCTAAAGGGTAAGAGCTCAACTCAGGGATTGGAGCCCTAAAGTTGGCTAAAGGGTAAAAAGCTCAACTCAGGGGTTGGAGCCCTAATGTTGGCTAAGGGTAAAAAGCTCAACTCAGGGGTTGGAGCCCTAATATTGGCTAAGGGTAAAAAGCTCAACTCAGGGATTGGAGCCCTAATGTTGGATAGGGGTAAAAAGCTCAACTCAGGGATTGGAGCCCTAATGTTGGCTAAGGGTAAAAAGCTCAACTCAGGGGTTGGAGCCCTAATGTTGGCAAACAAGATACCAGGTTGATATTAGGAATTCTAAACTATCCTCTTTTGGGAATTTCTTCTTTTGTCATCTTTTTTTCTCTCTCTTTTGTTTTTTCATTTTTGATACGATGTAGGAAAGGACTTGGAGGAAACTTTCCTTTTGCATAGATTATTTGTTGTAAAGCTGTTTCAGCACTTGCGCGTTTCTTTTCTTTTGGCTGCACCTACTTTTGCGTGGTTGCCTGGATTGCACATGTTTCAATTTTCAAACAATGAACAATTGTTAGTTTGAAACGGTGGTTGGTTTTGTGGCATTGATCGACTCAATTGACTGATTCCGGCCCCGCTTCTGTTAAGAACCTCTCTTGCTTGCTGGTTTTGAAGATTATTCTCTCTTTCAAAACTGAAGGCTTAACTTTCAGGATTTCACGATGACTCGCCCGCGTGGGGCTCTGGCATTTTCACTTTGTTCTGCTCTTAAGATCTTTGCCTTTGACTTTCTTTCTTTTTTAATATCTTTGCTTTTGAAATCATCCACAAACATGGCCAGTCGGGATTGGCTTAATGCACCTGCTGAGGCTGGGTACTTTTCTTTGTCTTTTGCTAGGCAGAGCCCTGTAAAATCAGTCCTGCCACCTTTTTTTTGTAATAGTTTCGGAATCAGAGTTAGACCAAAAGGGATTCAAGGAAAAAGTAAACAAAAGAAAGAAGATGAATTTAAAGAGAAACGTCCCTTTCGGAGGGAAAATAAGGACTTATCTGAGGTACATGTAGGCTTCAAATGGACATGACATACTTCTTGAACTGGATGCCCGAACCGCACAAACTTTCCAACTTCTCATAAACTCATTGGCCCATATTTTAAAACCAGAGAACCTTGACAAGACTACTTTCAGTGGTGGGAGATGTCTTCTTTTCGACCGACGGCGCCCTTTGTGGGTTTTCGCCAATCGAACTCTCTCATTTCTCTTCTCACCGTCGCCCGATAGTACTCTTTACGAGTTTTCACTAAGCAGACTCTCTCATTTTTAATTTCTCTACTCACCGTTGCCTTATGGTACCCGTAGGTTTTCACCGATAAGACTCTCTCATTTTATTTCTCTCAATTTGGACTGCATCAGATTCCAACAGTGATGTTTTTCAATTCCCATGCCTTTGTCAATTGATCGGAATGACTTGGACAAGGTTTTTTGGGTAAAAGAATCTTGGATGGAATTACAACTTTGGAATCGTTTTGGCGGGCGCAGTGCCAAGCCATTATATCATCTGCCCCAGTTTCACTTTTTGGGGATTTGGGATTTTTGTTTTGGTATGACTGAACCCCAGGGAGAGGCTGCCTACGTATCCTTTCGGAATAAACTCAAATGTAGTTCAGGGAAACATTAGTTTTTGGCTGTTTTTGTTTTTGTTTTGTTTTGTTTTTCTTCTTTCTTCTTTTTTTTCATCATTTTTCATTTTTTCATTTTTTTTTTTCGAAAGTACTTCCGGGTTCCAAAGAGGGTAATCAAGGAAGAGTAACTGGCTCAAAGGGTTTGCGAAATATTGACAATATTTGGATAGCAGGAAAGAAAGCCTGCGTCATCTCAACTGCACAAAAGTCATCACCGTAGAAAGCCTAGACATAGTACCTTTTTATGGCATCCGCATTCACAGCTGCTTCAGGATCATTTCCTTCAATATCACCCAAGTACAATGCTCCTCCCGACAATATCTTTCTGATGATGTATGGACCCTTCCAATTAAGAGCAAATTTTCCTTTTGCTTCCTAATGATGAGGGCGAATGCGCCTTAACACAAGTTGTCCCACTTCAAAATTCCTTGGCCGTACTTTCTTGTTATAAGCGCGGGCCATTCTTTATTGGTAAAACTGCCTATGACAAACCCTAGCCATCTGCTTTTCATCAATTAAGGCCAAGTGTTCCAGCTGAGTCTTGACCCACTCACTATCCTCAATCTCTGCTTCAACGATTATCCGGAGTGAAGGGATTTCTATCTCTGCGGGTATAACAGCCTCAGTTCCATAAACCAACAGGTATGGGGTTGCTCCTACCGATGTGCGCACCATGGTGCGATATCCCAATAATGCAAAATGCAACTTTTCATGCCATTGTCTGGAGCTCTGAACCATCTTTCTTAAAATCTTCTTGATGTTCTTATTGGCTGTTTCGATAGCACCATTGGCTTTGCGCCGATAGGGAGTAGAGTTTCTATGCGTTATTTTGAATTGTTCGCATTTTTTTTAGGATGCCCGGGAACAGCTCCTAGGTCAATTAAGGATAAAATGTTGGAACCTCATGGGTTAACTCTCCCATCAAATGACTATTCAGGTTTGCAGCATTATCTGTGATGATAGTTGCAGGAATGTCAAAACGACAGATAAGATTAGAGTGCACAAAATCTAACACCGCTTTCTTGGTGACTGATTTGAGAGTGATAGCTTCAACCGACTTAGTGAAGTAATCAATGGCAACCAATATGAATCTATGTCCGTTTGAAGCTTTTGGCTCGATCGGCCCAATGATGTCCATACCCCAGGCAACAAATGGCCAAGGTGCTGACATATGATGCAGTTCTGTTGGAGGCGCATGAATCAAATCACCGTGCACCTGACACTGATGGCACTTCTGGACAAATCAGAAGCAATCTTTTTCCATAGTTATCCAGTAATACCTTGCTCGAAGGATTTTCTTTGCCAAAACATACCCATTCATGTGGGGTTCGCACACTCCGGCGTGTACTTCATGCATAATTCTTCCGGCCTCCTCGGCATTAACACATCTTAGCAAGTTGAGATCTGGGGTCCTCTTGTACAAGACATCACCACTTAAGAAGAAACCACTTGCATGGCGTCTAATGGTTCTCTTTTGATCTCCAATAGCTTGCTCGGGGTACTCTTGCATTTTCAGAAACCTTTTGATGCCATGATTGGACAAGTAGTCATGGCGGTAACTCTACCTAGACGACTGGAGATCCCAATAGCTAGGTTAAAAGAGATCAAACAAATTTATGAATGACGGTTCAACATTGTCAACTAACTCAACCCATTCTCATGATGAAGACAATGTTCAAAAACGAGGTAAAGCATTAAGGCTTTTTGATGAGTCAACAAAGCTTTAGGCTTATTAATGATTTGCTAAGTCTGGCAGGTTATGACCAGATAGTGTGTCTTTAGGATTACACGTTTAGGAATTACCTATGTGAGTGTGAAGTGTAAGGCGCTTCAACGAGAATGAAAGTAAAGGCTCATTCTCTAAGCACTCATGAAACCAGGTAGTGTTCATGGCTGAAACGAACACAACCTTAAGAACCATAGATGGTTAAGGATTGATTGTGTGACTTATGTTGTCTAGGTATACAACAAAGCTCGACGGTTCAAAGATATCAAATCTGCCGATTAAACGATATAACTGATACAAGTTCACTACGGAAAGTTCAAAGTGAAACCTACTTATTTAGATGCAATCAATTCTTGCTTGTAAAACACGCACACATTCGTGCATTCCTTTGAGTTTATAGCCATTCCCCATTCATGTGGGGGATTGTTGGGTTTGTTATTAATAAATAATAAAAAAGAGGTGTGAATGGAAAATGGTGGAAAAAGAAATTGAAGAAAGTGGAATGTTGAATGAGTTCATTTCACTTGTGCACTTTTTCCCTCATTGGTAGAAGGAAAGAAAGTCTTTGTGTATATAAAGAGAAGCTCATCTTTTAGCTCTTAAAGAGCTAAGAAGAAGGCAAGCCTCGCGCCGTCGTCGCTCGCTCGCTCGCTCGGCTCGGCTTCGGATTTAGATTTGGATTTGGATTTGTCAAAGATCAATTGATTGATTAATCTTTTTGGAAAAAACTATTTTCAAATATTTAATTAATTAAAGAAAATTCAATCTGAAATAACCCATGACCCGCTACCCGGTCTGGTCTGGCCTATTTTTCTTTCCCGGATTATTTTAAATCCGTTTTATATTTCTTGCAATATTTTGAATGGCCATGGATGTTTTGAAACAGTGTCACACCTGTTCCAACAACTATGGTTGTTCTGAAAGGTTGCAAACCTCTTCATAAACAAGTTGGCTATAAATATACTTTCAAATCCCAGAATATTTACTTACGAAATTTTCTGATTATCTTCTTCTTCTTCTTCTGCACAAAAATTTCAGTGTGTTTTGCTGCCATCGAGTAGTTCGCTGATAATCATCGTTTTTGGTACCAGCACTCCGATGAGTTAAATCGTTCTATCCTTGGAGGATATATTCCAGAACCTCGGGTACTTGAGGGGAATAATTTCCTTAAGGACACACTGTGTATTCAGTGGGATCGATTTGTTCCTACAATATTTTCAAAATTTATTTTGAAGAAATTTACTGTTTTTTGGAATTAAATTTCTACTAACTTTCTATTTCTATTTTTCAAAAAGATTATTATTTAATTTATTTACAACAATACAGATAGATAACAAGTACTACTCACCTTTACCAAAATTTATGTACCTTAACATCATGGTCATGGGGCACCTTGTGTGGCACTAGTCTATATACACCGAGTATTATGGCTTGGGTCGTATTATATCCCAAATTTATCCACCATCGACGAAACTAATTTTCTTTGATTCGTTTACCCTTTAACCTTCATGGCACTTACTTATTTCTTGTTATAAATAGCATAAATGTTTATAGTCTCAAGAAAATCTCATCCCCTTTATGCCTCTTTACTTGTGATCGAAATCCTTACAATCTCGTAACTGTTGCTATCTTCTATCATGCAGCCTTTACAATTCTAACTTAGTATGTACGCCTCTGCGATTCTTCTCTTCTCTTTCCTCTACCTTTTAACCAATCTCTAGGCTTCACTTTGCGAACATATACAAAATTATGACAAGCTGTCCCTCTGGGCGTCATTGGCTTTACTATATCTAAGTAGGCCATACTATGCCATAATTCTTACTTCAACTTATCGTTACTGAGGTCTGCTATCGAACTCCAGGTTACTCTCGTTGCTTATCCTATATGCATAAATCTAAATCCTTTAACGATTCTTCATTAGTGTTCATCTTAAGACTTATGGACCAATCTCATGTCATACTTTGTGACTTTTGTCCATCCATTATTAATTCACCTCAATATTGTTCTTGAAGATACCACTGATAATTTGAAACTTCTTACACCATACCTTGACACTAGGGCTTACGTTGCATCGAGGAATATTTGAAGTGATTTTCTTGATCCACTCAGGGGTGATATTGTACTTCAATGAACGTATTTTATTGCATCCCAATGTAATTCACTTACGTGGGTATTTTAATCTCATACAATCCATGAAATCCTCTTAAAATCATTACTCACTCGAAGGGCTAAACGTCATCCTTTATCCATCACAATTACACCCCCATTGTACTATCAGCGCAGTATTCCATCTCTTCAAAATGCTACTAGTCTTAGACTCCTTTGAGTTCATTCAGGCTATACTTAGCTTTCTATAACTTAGAGAAACCATCAGCTCTTCTTGTTTTCATGGGCTTAATGCTGAGGACTTATCCATTCTCGTCACCTTCTCACTCACCTTTGTTTACCTTACTCCTGTCTTCCTAATACCTTGTCGCTCTAACTTACTTTAACTTGCGACCTGCACATATCCATTTATACTATCGCAACCTTCATTCAACTTTCTTGCACCATAGATTTCCTTGTGTTATTCTGGAACATCAAACGAGACATCACTTCGTCTCTAACTCATCTTTTCTCCCTTAACTTTGCCTCTTGATACCTAGAAACCATAAGCTGGAAGATTTCCCACTGTCGATGCCGCTATCATTCCTGGATACCGAGTCTCAACACTTCTGGACTTCTAACTGAAGTATGGACAATGCACAACCTTCTGCATTGGAGTATCTCATACGTTGTTCCCTTTACATTTCTTACCTTAAAATCTTGCATCACATCTTATCTCTTTTCAAGACCTCCCATTCTGCATAGGTATACTGCGTATCCACAACTTGAAGCTATATTATAATACTTGCACCTCTGGTGCATACACAATTCGGTAGGAGTTTCATACTGACTTCTTATGAGGCTAGTACTCTTCTAACTGGATTTATTGTAGAGACATTATAGAATACGACTGTTGTACTATCTCTATTGTACCTATGATATTAAGAGTGGTTCTATTATGTTCTCAATCACGATTCCTAAAAAATTTTGGGTCCAATAATTAGACTTCCTGATTTACTTAGTTGATTAAACTCTTTAGTTTTCCTCTTCCTTTTGACGAGCCTTCATGTAGGCTTAAGCTATCTTCCGATCCGCGAGTCCTGGTAGTAGTTATTACTTTAGCCTTACTTGGGCGTTATGGAATATCCATGATACAATCTTCTAATGATTCAATCCTTTGTATATGATCTGGACCCAATTCCTTCTTTAACTTATACCGAAGTCTTCTACAGCTGACCATTAATCAAATAATTCCTTTTGTTCCATCTTGGCGTTCTTTAAACGTAAGCATTTGCTTTTCCTGGTCTTTTTATCCCTTTGTCGCGTGCATACTTAGCTTATTCGAGTTCTCACGCATGCAGAATTTTTTTTTGTGCAACTCATATAGTCTCGAATATTACTTTTAGTTTTACTACCCACTCATTAGCCATGGTAGGTGCCACTTTCTTAGGGAGTGCATATAATGTTGTTGTGAGACTATTGTTACAAGAGCATTTCCTCTTTAGATCACTGTGCTTAAGTTGAAGCCTTCTTCCTTATTTCCTTAGCTAGTCTTTCTTTGTAGTACTTAGGGAAGACCCTCTAACTCTTGTAAAGCTACGAGCTTATTACATCGTATACCCAACAAAAGTTTTGATGTCCTTCCTCTCCTATAATTATTCGTAGTTACTTAATTCCATTCCATTGAGCTTGTAGGATTGCTCTTGAGCTTAAGTTTTAACTGTTTTCAAGTGGCACTCTCTTTTATTTCGGTTACACTCATATGGAACCTTTAACTGTCCCAACTATTATCTGAATAATTTTCAAGGGTCACGATATCATTATCTGCGAGACTTGATTCACTATGTTTATCTTGCACGATATGCTGACGCGTCTGTAACCTCCTATCTAGCCATAACTAGTCTCTTCCTGAATCAACTACCAACTACTTGTTGGCCCATTCCCATATTAATGTTATGCATCATCTTTCTTGGGTTATTTCCTTTGTTTTAACTTACCTTTTGCAACGGCTCCTTATGTATCAATAACATCCCAGGGAGGAATCCTTACTCCCTTTCCTTAACGTCGTGTTTGCATAATGTTCTGGAATCATAGCATATCTGTAGGATTTGAATAAGTTCAATCTCATCCCTTTCTCATTTTTATCGCATTCTTCCTTTACCATTTCATAATGACTAGAGCCACTTAATTCCGACTTAATGCCATATCAGTCTATATTCCCCTCTTTAAGGGAGTAATAAGATTTAGCACTATGAAGACCTATAGATGTTTTACCTTTTCATCTTTGACATCTGTTAACATCAACGATTACCTACTCGTCTTGCGGTAATCCATTTATACCAAGGAAAACAAACTTCCTTACTAGCGAGGTGACACTTAGTATAATTGGCACATACAGTCCCTTAAGCTTAACTTTGCTCATATTGCTTGCTTTAGGGAAGCGTCTTCCTAAATGACCTTTCTCTGAATTTCTTATGAATCTTCTTCTGTTGTCCATTCTATTATCACCGGAACGAAATCTGAAATTCTCATTATGCCGACCATTATCGAATCACTCAGTCCTTAATTCATGTTTATTTTACTTTGTTCACCAGTCTATACTAATTTCTATTACTTTGGGGTCTAACATTTCCTTCTGGTAGTTGCGTTGGAGTCACGAGCTTATTTATCGAAATGAGAATATGACTTTGTGGCCTATATTATTTTGTTATCTCAAAGCCTGTAACCTCTCGTCTTTTCCTTCACCTGACTATAGACTCTGTAATACTATCATATCTTACTCATAATGCTTCATTAACTCTCCTCTTATTTTCTGCTAACCTCTATGTCAATCATTTTATTTTGAAAACTTGAACAAGATATTCTTCTACTTTTAGCTCGCCCTTCTCCATTGATTGGATCTTCGAATTGCCTAACATTCTTTCTCTACTAGGGACGGGATCCATACTAAGGTAATATCTATCCCTTCAACGCTTCTAGTGCCTATATTTGTAGTACTCATATCTAGCTCTACTATTTTAGAATGCACCATCTGGGTGTCTCACAAAGAGATTTATTAGCACATTTGCAATATCCTTCAGAAATGTCAACTAATGCAAACAATCCATCCACCATTTTGAGTCACTCTAACTTTAGCCGGATCCTGATATCCAGTTCTTATCTTATACCATATATGTTAGCTCCGACAAGGCATAACTAAGATCGATGTAGCTAATTGTACATACCTCTGATACTGTTGAAGGTAATTCAAAAGGCTTATATTCCTCTACCTGAATTAAAAATACCGATAATCTTCATTAACTGGATACATCATACCCCTTTTCACCTTGCTTTAGTGACTTGCCAGAACTTATGTCTACTTTCCAATTCTCTTTTCCCTTTTTACCGTAAAAGTGGATAGACATTCTTGCCTTAGGGATCCTTATCAAGAAGTTTGTACGTCTTAGTATCTTCATGTTCTGTTGGAGACCTTACATTCATCATAAGCATGATGCAAAATCGAGTTCCTCTAATTCAAAACTTCCACAACTATATCTCTTCCACAAGCATGATGAATGTAGGCATCATTTTATTACGAATAAAATAGAAGTTCAGAATTTGAATTTTTATAAGTGAGCTCTACCACACGATCTAAAGTAAGAAAAAAGAGTGACAGTCCTAAATGCCTTGTAGCCTCCTACTTATAAGTGTGGTGTACATCAAACCCATAAGCAAGAGTCTACTGGACACGACTTGTAGACTTCATAAGACAAAACTGTTCGGATACCACTTTTTTCACGACCCAAACTGATGGGCCACGATGGGTATCCGGTACATTACTCAACTGAGTATCAACATAATGTATCTTTTCATGGCATACTATCATAGGTAACTGAAAGGCTGCCGTGAGATAAGTAAGATACAATATGTAATACCAACTTATGCATAAGACATAAGGGCCTATAAGACAAAAATAACTACTCGTATACTGAATCTAGGCCGACAAGGCCATGCAATCTTTTACGTACATAACATCTGTCTACAAGCCTCTAAGAATACATAATTTTTACAAAGGTCGGGAAAGAGTCTCGCCATACCAAACAATACACATCTAAATCATACTAACCAAACAAGCAACTCCAAAGCAAATGGAGCTTCACCAACATCGTCTGCTGAGCTGATAGCCTACTTCGAGGGCTCTCGACCTGTTTATCGGGACCTGCAGGCATAAAATACAGCGTTCCCAGATAAAAGGGATATCAGTACGAATAATGAACCGAGTATGTAAGGCAAATAAATAAGTGCATAACAAACATGGAAGAAATATAGGGTCAATGACTCAACCTGTAAGTCTGGATAATTCTGTAAATCATGAACTAATTATAGTATTATGCATATGTATATGAATGTCATGTCGTGTATAGGCACACGTTTCATAACATCATCAAGCCTATGAGGGTATCCCATCATATCATCTTGGCCACTGTGGGCAAAATCATCAACGTATACTAGTTGATCAGATGGTGGTGTGTATATAACGCCATAACCTTTCCCATATCCCATATACATATATACACATACATATACGCGTACATAACGCCATCTAGTCATTGGTCAATGTGCATGTATAAATGCATGAAATGCATGTGAAATACGTTAATAAAATCTCTCGGTACATCATAAGACCATTATGTCTTTAATTAATACCATGAAATAAACTTTACCAACTTACGTATTTTTGAGACCCATAAACAGATGATAGAATAATATGACACATGAAAAATCAAGAACATAATCATCTCTAGTATTTCTATGAATAGAGTCATTTATAGATGTTGTGCAATTGTTCGTTTCATTCGTGCTGTATAGATCATGCAAGAAAGCAAGAAGGGAGAGCCTTAACATACCTGATTTGATTCTCTTGAAAATTTCTCTAACATATGTCAATTGCGATACCACGTAACGACGAATCAAAGTGGAGAAGAATCCATATAATATCCTTCGGAAAGATTGTACCGTGCTTCCTTAAAATTGCACAATTTCACGTGGCTAAGATACAATTTCGTATGAATTGTTGAAGTAACTTATGTTGCCATCCAAATCACGTGATATCTTACTTTGTATTTGAGAAGTCTTGTTATTGATAAATAACAAGAGTAGAACATTTGAATGTGAAGTGTTTAATCTGATGCAGTTGCAAAGGAAATTCTAAGCAATTGAAAAAAGTTTCGGACCTTTTAGTGGAAGAAACTAATAAAGTAGATCACATGAGAGAACTTGCTGAATTTTATTTATTATCTTGTGGATACGAAACAGAATTATGAGAGTCTTTGGGTGTGTTTGGTAGGAAGGAAAATATTTTCTAATTTTTCCATGTTTGGTTGGCTTAAATATTTTGGAAAATATTTTCCTTATCAATTCATTTTCTTCCAATTGGAGGAAAATGTTTTCCTTATCAAAAGAAAAAGAAGGGAAAACATTTTCCAAAACTCCTTCTCAACCTTTCTCACCCTACCCACCCCTCTCCAAAAATAAGTTTTTTTTTTAAAAAAAAAATTCAGTTTTTCCGTTACCATCCACCCTACTACCCCCTCCACCCCCCTCCCCC
>MU673776.1:110392-130341 GCA_026770625.1 Nicotiana glauca | reverse complement strand
GGTATTTTCTAACTAATTTCATTTTGTATTTTTATTTCAATTTCTTTCACTTTATTTCCAACAATTAAAACACACACTGACACTTTCTACACAATAATCGACCAATTTCAATCAAAATTATTTTTTGTATTTTTATTTTGGAATTAATTGCTTGGGGCAAAAATCACGTGCTCACACACTTCTTGCCAGTAAAGACTATAGATTTAGTAGAAGATGCCAAGTTAAAAATTCAGAAAATTGTCAGATTGCATGGGACTCCGTTGTCCGTCATTCCGGACAGTGGTGCTCAGTTTAAAATGAACTTTTAGAAGTTCTTTCATAAAGGAATAGGCACAAGTTTTTTTCATCCTCAGAAAGATGGCCAGGCAGAGCGCGTTATTCCGACACTTGAGGATATGTCCTCGATTTCAAAGATGGATTAACACATACCTCTCATTGAGTTATTTTATAATAACAGCTACAATTCTAGTATCAAGATTGCACTGTAAGAAGCTCTGTGTGGGCGAAGGTATAGACCTCCAATTGGTTGGTTCGAAATTTGCAAAGAAGATTTGTTGGGTCCAAATTTGGTCTATTAGACTATAGAGAAAAATAAGTTAATTTAGGAGTGTTTGAAGATGACTTAGAGCCACCAAAAGTCCTATTTGGAAATGTGGCATAAAGACATGGAGTTTCAAGTTGATTATTGGGTGTTTCTGAATGTTTCACCTATGAAAGGTGTTATAAGATTTGGGAAGAAGGGGAATCTTAGTCCCTGCTATATTGGGCCATATAGAATCTAGTGAAGGATCGGTCAATTAGCTCATGAGTTAGAGTTGCCACCAGAATTTGCAGCCATACAGCCGTTATCTCATGTATCATGCTATAACATTCAACTTTCTAGTACTCAGATACTCATGGTAGTTCTACTAAAATATTCTTACCAGTTTAATATTCATATATCGATGTTAGTTCACTATTCACATATCCATGGAAGGCCAATATCCGATCAATGCAGTAGTCATTTAGTTCAATATCTCAACAATTCAGTAATCATGTATTCATTCTGTGTAGTATGCAAGTATTAATAAAAGTTCATATTTCCATCAAACCCGTTTCAGGTCCTGAGTTAGCATAAGTTACAGTCATGGCAATCATTCGAGGATGAGTGATCCCAAGGGGGACATAATGTAACACCATGTACATTCGGGCTAGGTGTGGATATATTAAATGAGTATTAATTTGATATTTTAGACACATGATGTCCTAGCGGGATGAGTATGGTGAGAAATAGTTGTTTTGGAATCAAGAGAGAGACTGATGTGCATAACATTCGATAAAATCTATTATATTCAAGAAGGATTTAAAACTGTGTAAGGAATTTGAGAAAATGCAAAACACAAAAATTGTAGGACTTTGAAATAGCTTTCAAACAATATATTTTAGAGCCTAAAAGGATCTCTGTGGGAACAGTTATGTGCATTTTACAGAGCAACGCGCAATATGGGCACCCAGGTGCACGCCCAGAGGGTCACGTGCGCGGCTGCGCACTTGTAGCAGTGTTACTGCCATTTTGTGTGGTCAGGTCAGGTGCAGAGGGGGCATAACTAAGGGTCATTTTAAAGCCGTACTTCATCCCCCACACTCCAAAAACACAAAAACTTGCTCTAGAAAGGGAAGATCTCAAGAACCTAACTCTTTAAATGTCCTTCCACCATCCAAAGTATGTTCTAATGGTGATTCTAAGTTAATTTCAATTTCTCATTAAATTATTAACATGGATAAGCCTTCCATATCATTATATATTCGATTAGGACATCATTGTTGAGAGAAAGAACATTATAACTCGAATTCAAGGGGATTGAACTTCAAAAAGGTAATGTCTTCACCCTCTAATTAATTCTAACATTGGATTAATGATTACAGACTCTAGTTCACGAGATATGAGTTGATGGGTTTGATAGAAAAGCATGAACAGTTATAGGTTTGGGTTGTTGATTGTTGATTATTGGTTAAGGGTGTTGTTACCTTATGGGTGATGAAGAGATGTTGATTATAACCATTTGAGATTTTAGAATTTATCTAGGAACAAGAGAATGTGTTATTGGGTGTAGAAATACCATTAACAAGAACTATGAAGCTTTATTCTCACCAAGTGTTTGATAAAATGCTTAAGTGACCAAAACAGGAGTATCACAACTAATATGGAATCCCTTTGACTTATATTTCTATTGATTAAAGTGGAAAGGGTTGACAAACGTTCTATTACGCTCAAGAGCAGAAAGTTAAGGTATGTGAGGCTAACTCTCTATGTTTAGGAATGTTAATGATTCTCCCTACACTACGTTTCTTTTACGATGTTACTTATAGCCTCAGAAATATAGTTAAGCCTGGTTCCTAGAATAGTTGTAGGAATTCTATTCTACAGCTTTTTATTTATGACTTTCATTCTGAACATTGTGAGCTCAGTGCGAAATCAATATCGACTTGTGTTTATTTCCCATGATTCTCAGTCTAGATTACTAGCATGTCATAGGTAGTTGAAGCATAAGTTCTCAGAGTTAGCTCATGAATACATTTCTTAGTCTAGTCCTATTTAGTATTCCAATATCATGTAACTAAATACGATTCAATATTTCAGCATCACATATTGCATTATGATTCTCACTTCCTAAATTTAAATCCATAAATGTTGCACACCTATATTTGGGCCTGAGGATGTACTTTATATGCATTATGCGTGTTCGGGCCTGAGGCCGTAGTTTATGCATTATGTATTTTTGGGCCTGAGGGTGTAGTTATGTATAAGTATACTTGGGCATGAGGCCGTAGCTTGTGCATATATATATATATATATATATATATTGGGCCCGAGGTTGTAGCTTATTGAGATAAATAGGTTGTTCATCATTCAGAAGAGGGAATATTCATATCCTTACTTTATTTGGTCAGTTTAATTATTAGTTATTATTTCAGTTATCAGTTATCATTTCAGTCTCAGTTTCAATAGTTATCATTTCAGTTATCATTTATAAATTCTCAGTTATCCCTTTAGTTTCAGTTTCAGCATTTATAATTCTTTCTTTCAGTTGCTTAACATACCAGTGCAATTCAAATGTACTGCGTTCCTTGTGCTCGGGGTCTGCATCTCACAATGCAGTCAATTATTTATAAGTTGATGATTCCGAGCGCTAGGATTCTCGTATCAACTATTTGGTGATCCCCAGTTCTTTCGGGGTATTATCATTACCTTACCGTCTTCAATATTTTGAGACAGTCAGTGTTTTTAATATTTCATTAGAGGTTTCATACACTACAGTAACAGTTATACCAAGTCACAAGCCTTTCATGTTTAGCAATGTTGACTACACATATGATTCAGACTTGTACTAGTATTTCCACACTTTGATTTATATCATTTAGACTTTTAGTATATCAACATATGTTAGTTTATCTTTCGCGTTTAGTATGTTATGATATCACATATTGATTCAGTCAGCTATGTTGTTCGCTCGGTCGCAAGTAGTCAGGCACCAGGTGTCGTGTTACGTCCAGGCCCATGTTTGGGGCATGGCAATTTTTCTTTCTAGAACCTTGTTCCTCTAAATAAGATTTCTCATACGTGATTTTACAGTTTTATTACTTGCGGGGGTGGTCAGTTTGAGATATGGAAGGGTTCTAGTGGAATCGGAACACTTGGTTCTTTAAGGTTTGTTTAAAAGGCTAAGTTTGACTTCGGTTAATATTTTGCGTAAACGACCTGAGAAATGAGATTTGATGGTTCCAATAGGTTGATATGATTATATTGGACTTGGGCATATGTTCGAATCTGGTTTTGGATGACCTGGAAGCGCTTCAGCGCCTAGTAGTGAAAGTTGGCATTTTATGTGAATTCCATAAGTTTGGGTCGAAATGGATTTTTACTTTCTAGATGTCTGTTTGGGATTCAATTCCTAGGAATAGTTTCGTATGGTGATTATTGTCTTGGGAGCACGTCCGAAAGTGGATTCGGAGGTCCGTAGGTCGTTTCAGGGTCATTTGATGAAATGCGACATCTGAGACATATGCACAGCTTATCAATTGCGAGACTTAGACCATTTAGCTCATTTCTTCTCATCTATTGAGCGACTTTTGGAGCTTTTGGAAGATGGTTTTCACCTATCAATTTGAGTTAAGTAATTTCTACACAACATGAGTTAAATACATAGATTATTGATATATTAACATGTAAAAATTGGTGAAAATCAAGGGTTTAGATGAAACCTAGGTTTTTGATAAAAATGAGATATAACCACGAAATTGGTTATGGAATTAAGTGAGAATCATATATTTGAGTTCATGGGGTTATGGGTGATAACTTTCTTCGAATATTTCCGGAATTCATACATGTGGATCCAGGGGTGAATTTTAGGAATTTTTGCAAATAAGCTTGGGAAATCACTTTGATAGTTATGATATGAACTTTTGAGCATGTATTGACTATTTTATATAATAATTTGAATATTTTCGAGTCATTTGGCACCAAATTGAGGGTTTGGGCACTATCTTGGACCGGAAATTAGGCTTTGAAGCGAGGTAAGTCTCTTTTATAATCTTGTAAGAGGGAATTAACCTAGTAGGTGAACTTAATTAATATGTGCTTCTATTTGTGGGAGCTACATACACATGAAGTGATAAGAGTCTGTACGTAGCTACTATTTATGCTTATGTCCGGGTAGTTCTAGGCTTACACCATGCTTTGTGGATCTCGTTACTTGATTTTGTTTGTTAATTGTATTGAATAGAGCTAGGGTTAAGGATTTATTTAGTTTAAAAAGTTTCAAGTGGGATTTCTTTACTTAAAAAAAAGAATTGATGGATGTTATAATTAACTTGAGAAGTTTATATTTAACCGTGTCACAAGTATATTCCGCGAGCGGGGTGACTTTTTCACTACTCTCATGGGAGCGGGCCGTTCAACTCAGCAGGTTAATAGATGCATATATGGTTTGTGTCGTTCAACCCTCGGCAGCGCACACAGTTATGTATATGTATATTTGGATCGGTCTATACGTCCACTGCATAATTCGTACGTGATAATAGAACAAGAAGTCCCTTTAAATTTGATATTAATTCATTTATTTGAGAGATTACTTATTTTAAAGGAAGAAAATGGACCGGTTCTTAAGAATAGTGAAAGAATGGTTTATTTATTTCTTATTATGAGTTTTATTTGTAATTTATACATCATATTTAATTAGAATTTCATATTATTATATTGTTGGCCCTTAGTAAGATTCGGAGTCGATCCCTCGTCATAGTTCTTCGAGGTTAGACTAGATACTTACTGGGTACATGTTTATGTACTCAAGCTACACTTCCGCACTTAAATGTGTAGGATCTAAGGCAAATGTATCTAGATATCTATCCAGCACACACGCTTGACGTACACTTCGAGAATTCACGGTGACTTGCCTTCTGAGTCGTTCTGCAGCAGCTAGAGTCTTTCTTTCGTTATATATCTATGTCTATTTTATTTCGGACAATAGACTAGTATTCTTTTATATAATCTACTACAATGCTCATACAGTTTTGACAACAGGTCTTGGCACACGCTAGTAGACTAATGAATTTGGGTTTATTTTTATAATGACGATTTGCATTCAATTGTTTTTGTTTAATTATTTTACATCTGTCATTTTCTTAAATCTTTTAAAAATGATGAAAGTTATCTACTTAGAAAACTTATTAAAAATGGGGAACCACTAGATTGATCAGTGTTAGCTTGCCTAGCAATGGTGTTGGGTGCCATCATGTCCTATAATAGAATTGGGTCATGACACAAGTAGTAAAAACCACCAGCTCTTATTAGTGCACTGCTGCTCTAGAGTTTTCGGGGTGGTCATTCAGGTTGTCAGGGTCAGCAGCCTCAGTAGCCGAGGGCTTATTATACTTGTGGCGATATAGGTCATATTGCTAGATTTTGCCTTCAAAAATCGAGCAGCTCTTAGCATCAGTGTTCCCGTGCCATGGTTCAGGCACCGAGTGTTCCACAGCCCGCTCAGCCAGCTAAGGGTGGAGGTAGAGGTGCTAGAGATGGAGGTATAGGTATTAGATATGGAAGTCAGACCGCTAGATATGGAGGCCAGTCAGCAGTAGGCCATCCCAGAGATGTAGTTAAGAGTGGTGGGCCCCAGCCCCGATGTTATGCTCTTCCAGCCAGGCCTGAAGCTGAGGCCCCCAATGCAGTTATCATAGGTATTGTTCTGGTTTGTAGTAGAGATGTATTAGTTATATTTGATCCTGGATGTAGATGCTCCTATGAATCATCTTATTTTGCACCGTATCTGTCATGCCTGTGATTCCTTGAGTGCTCCTGTATATGTGTCTACACCGGTAAGTTATTTTATTGTGTTAAATTATGTCCATCGTTTATGTATAGTTGTGATTGGGGGTCTTGAGACTCGAGTATAATTGTTACTTTTGGATATGGTTGATTTTGATGTCATATTGGGGATGGACTAGTTATCACCTTACCACGCTTTCTTGGGTTTTCATACCAAGACTATGACCTTAGCCTTACCGTGTTTACCCATCTTGAGTGGGGGGGACTCTTCGTCATTCTACCCATCGTGTTATCTTATATATGAAGACTCGATGTATGGTTGGAAGGGGTGTTTGGCCTATTTGGCATATGTTCGTGATTCTAGTGTTGAGGTTCCTTCTACGGATTCTATGCCTGTTGTTCGTGAGTTCCATGAGGTTTTTCCTTTAGACCTGCCAGGTATGACACCCGACAACGACAATGACTTCTACATTGATTTGGCTTCGGGCAATCAAACCATTTCTATTTTGTCGTATCGTATGGCCCCGCCTGAGTTGAATGAATTGAATGAGCAGTTGCAAGACATGCTTGAGAAGGATTTATTAGACCTAGTGTCTCGCCTTGGGGGTGCGCCAGTGTTGTTTGTTAAGAAGAAGGACGTATCGATCAGGATGTGTATAGATTACCGGAAATTGAACAAGGTCACAACCAAGAATAAGTACGCATTGCCAAGGATTGATGACTTGTTTGACCAGCTTCAGGGTGCCCAAGTGTTTTCTAAGATCGACTTGAGATCTGGCTACCATTAGCTGAGGATTAGGGTATCCGATGTCCCTAAGACAGCTTTCCGCACCCGGTATGGGAATTATGAATTCTTGGTGATGTCATTCAGGTTGATGAATGCCCCAACAGCTTCCATGGATTTGATGAACCAAGTGTTCAAGATTTAGTTGGATTCGTTCGTGATAGTCTTTATTAATGATATTTTGATCTATACCCTTAGCTGGGAGAAGCACGAGCAACATCTTCTAGTCGTTCTTCAGACTCTGAGGGATAGTCAGTTGTACGCTAAGTTTTCAAAGTGCGAGTTCTGGTTAAGTTCAGTTGCATTCTTGGGTCACGTTGTTTTAGCATAGGGTATCCAAGTGGATTCGAAGAAGATAGAGGTAGTCAAGAACTGGCCTCGACCCATATCAGCTATAGAGATACAGAGTTTCTTGGGTTTGGCGGGCTATTACCGTCGGTTTGTGGATAGGTTTTCATCTATTGTAGCCCCGATGACCAGTTTGACCCAGAAAGGTGTCCAGTTCAGGTGGTCAGATGAATGTGAGGAGAGCTTTCAGAAGCTCAAGACAACTTTGACTACGGTGCCAGTGTTGCTTTTGCCCACAGGTTCAGGGCCATATACAATTTATTGTTATGCATCTCGTATTGGGACTTGAAGCGATGTTGATGCAGGATGGCAAGGTCATTGCTTATGCTTCACTAAAGTTGAACATTCATGAGAAAAACTATCCAGTCCATGGTTTGGAGTTAGCAGCCATTGTTCATGTATACGGTGAAACCAGGGGTCCAATTTCCCCTTCATTAGGGTGTCCCGCGAACGTGCTTCTCAAGGATCTAGATTGAGGTTGAGCCTCGCCTTTGAGGGCTATCGGGTTTCGACCTCTGGGCAGTGCAGACCAACAGCTATATTGGGGAAGAGGGGAGTTCCCAAGAGTGTAGCCAGGGCTGATAAAATCTATCAGGCTATTCTAAAATAGTTAGTCTAAGCCTACATCATAGCATTAGCTAGCTGTCCCATCCCTACTCCTTTGTCAATAATGTATTTTGTACTATGTTGGGATTCCCTTCCTATATAAAGGGGGTCTTTGACACTTTGTAGGGTTTGGTTGCTCCAATTACTCCACACGAAATATAGAAGAACATTCTCTTTTCTCTCTAATATATTCTCTTGATATTATTGATTTTATTTATTACATTCGTACTTGTTCTTCATTTATTGCTTATCATTGGCCATAAAAAGCCTTCGTTGATTATTTTACAACTGTTAGCCCTTCAACAGTTATCCTTAATAGCTAGAGCCCGAGCCCTGAAATCGACCTCGAGACCCCGTATCGATCTACCTGAGGCCCAGATTGGCTAGCTTATCGGTTTGATTATAGCTCTATCTTTAGCTCACATTTCGTCTCTAAATTCCATAAACATAGCATCATCCGCATAAACAACTAGCATAAAAATAGATCCCGGATTTTTAGAGTCTTATCAACAAATTTAATTGTTATTACCATTTTCACGGTAAAAAGTTCACGCATTGCAGATTTGGAGGCATTATCTGTATGTCGTGTCCTGTGATGTGTTCACGGATCACACGAGTCTGCAGTATTTGTTCAAGCAGAAGGAGCTAAATTTGAGGCAGAGGAGGTGGTTAGAGCTATTGAAAAACTATGATATCACCATCTTATATCATCCGGGGAAGGCCAATCTAGTAGTCGATGCTTTGAGTAGAAAGTCAGCCAGTATAGGTAGTCTTGTGTGTATTCTAGTCAATAAGAGACCGCTTGTTTTTTATGTTCAGGCTTTGGCCAATCAGTTCGTGAGGTTGGATGTCTCTGAGCCCAGCCGTGTGTTAGCTTGCACAGTCGCTCGTTCTTTATTATTGGAGAGCATATGAGATCGACAGTATAATGATCCCCATTTGTGAGTCCTAAAGGACACAGTGCAGTACGGTGGTACGAAGCAAGTCACAATGGGAGATGATGGAGTTTTGAGGATGCAAGGTCGTATTTGTTTGCCTAATGTGGATGGACTTCAAGAATTGATTCTAAAGGAGCCCATAGTTCCCGGTACTTTATTTATCCGGGCGCCTCTAAGATGTATCAGGATTTGTGGCAACATTATTGGTGGAGGAGGATGAAGAAGGATATTGTTGTGTATGTGGCTCGGTGTTTGAATTGTCAGGAGGTAAGGTACAAGCATCAGAGACCTGGTGGTTTGTTTTAGAGGATTAAGCTTCCCGAGTGGAAGTGGGAGCATATCACTATGGACTTTGTTGTTGGACTCCCACGGACTCAGAGGATGTTCGATGCAGTGTGGGTTATTGTTGATAGACTGACCAAATCAACGCATTTCATTCTTGTGGCAGTCTCCTATTCATCTTAGAGGTTAGCTGAGATCTATATCTGGGAGATTGTTCGCCTTCATAGTGTACCCGTGTCTATCATTTTGGACCGAGGTACGGAGTTTACCTCACATTTCTGGAGGGCAGTTCAGAGTGAGTTGGGCACACAGGTTGAGTTAAGCACAACATTTCATCCTCAGTCCGAGCGTACTATTTAGATTTTTGAGGACATGCTCTAGGCTTGTATTATTGACTTTGGAGGCTCGGGAATTAGTTTTTTCCTTTAGCGGAGTTTTCCTACAACAATATTTATCAGTAGAGCATTCAGATGGCTCTCTATGAGGCTTTATATGGTAGGCGATGTCGTCGCTTGTTGGTTGGTTTGAGCCGGGAGAGCTCGGTTATTGGGTTCGGATGTGGTACAGGATGCCTTGGACAAGGTCCAGATTATTCAGGATAGTCTTCGTACAGCTCAGTCCAGGAAAAAGAGTTATGTCGGCCGTAAGGTTCGCGATGTGTCATTCATGGTCGGCGAGCGGGTGTTGCTTTGGGTGTCACCTATGAAGGGCGTGATGAGATTTGGGAAGAGGGGAAAGCTTAGCCCTATGTTCATTGGCCCATTTGAGATTCTTGATCGAGTGGGAGAGGTGGCTTACTGGCTTGCGTTGCCGCCGAATTTATCAGTTGTGCACCTAATGTTTCATGTGTCCAGGCCTTGGAAGTATCACGACGATCCATCCCACGTGTTAGATTTCAGCACTGTCCAGTTGGACAAGGACTTGTCCTATAAGGTGTAGCAAGTAGCTATTCTAGACCGGTAGGTTCTTAAGTTGAGATCGAAGAGTTTCCCTTCTATTCGTGTTCAGTGGAGAGGCCAGCCTGCTGAGGCATCGACCTGGAAGTCCAAGTACGATATGCGGAGCCGATATCCCCATCTTTTCTCTGACTCAGGTACTTCCTTGTTATGTCCGCTCGAGGATGAACGATTGTTTTAGAGGTGGAAGATTTGATGACCCAAAATAACATCACTTGTTTTTGAAATAAATTCTATGTTCCGAGGCCTTAAAACCTCCTTTTTGTCTCACCTCGATTTGTGTGTGCAGTTCGAGCGTGTATCCGGAAAGCCATTATGTAAAAACCTTTGAAAAATGATGATTTTTGCTTTAAAAATAGATTTAGGTTGACTTTGGTCAATATTTTGGGTAAACGAGACCGGACCCGTGATTTGACGGCCGAAATCGAATTCCGAGGTCCCAAGCCTAAGAAATGTATTTTTGAAGAAAATTGTTTAACTGAAATTCTTAGAGTGTTTGGAAATTTGAATGTAATTTATTCGATGGTATCAGGCTCGTATTTTGGTTTCAAAGCCCAGTATAGGTCTTATACGGTATTTAAGTTGAGCCTGTAAAATTTGGTAAGAAACAGACTTGAAATAACGTAAACCGGACCTTCAGTTGTTAAAATTTGAACTTAAGAGTTCATGAGATTTTTCATTGATTCTAATATTAAATTCATAGTTATTGATGCTATTTTGATGATTTGATCACACGAGCAAGTCCGTATGATGTTTCTGGACTTGCGTGCGTGTTTGGTTTGGAGCCTCGAGGGCTCGGGTGAGTTTTGGATAGGCCACAGAGTGAAATTTGGAGTTAGAAAATTGCTGGTGTGTTGCAGGTCTGCAGGCTTCGCAATTGCAAAGCCTGGCTCACAAATGCGAAGATTGATCGCAAATGCGAAGATGGCCTGGGCAGGCCTTAATCGCAAATGCCACCATTTGATCGCAAATGCGGAGGGACAGAGTCGCAAATACGACGTATGCTTCACAAATGCAAAGCCCTCAGGATTTTTGAGTGATCGCAAATGCGACCCCCATATCGCAAATGCGACAGCAGCTTCGCAAATGTGACGAAAATAGGTTTCCTAAGAGTTCACAATTGCGAACCCTGGTCGCAATTGCGACATCAAAGACCTGCTAAAATGAGTTACAGCCGGGATTTCAACCATTTTCACAACCTTTTCAAATACCTAAACACTTTGGGCAATTTTTCAAAGACAGCTACTCTTCCAAATCATTTATAAGTCAATTCTCAGTCATTTCTTTCAATCTAATCCATCTTTTTACATGATTTCAACTCAAATTCAAAGGTTTTCATGGGGGAAATTGGGTGTTTTGGGTAGAACTTAGGACTTTTGAATTTTGGGGATTGGACCTCGATTTGAGGTCCGATTTAAAAAAAATTATATATTTGAGTTCATGGGTGAATGGATAATCAGGTTTTGGTTTGAACCTCGGGTTTTGACCATTTGGGCCCGGGGTCGATTTTTGACTTTTTGGGAAAAACTTTAGAAAATCTATTTTCATGTATGGGAATTGATTAATTTAGCATTTATTGATATAGTTAAGTAACTTGTGGCTAGATACAAGCGAATTGGTAGTGGAATCAAGAGGTAAAGTGATAGTTGAGGCTTGAATTGTGTTCATGGCATCGAGGTAGGTGTTTGGTCTAACCTTAGCTTGAGGGAATATGAGTAGTTGTCCTATCTGCTATGTGTTAATTGTTGAGTACAATGTAAAGGCATGATGACGAGTATCTATACGTTGGTGTTAAGCACTCCCATAAGTCTTATACTACGATTAATGTGACTCCGTTTTGTATTGTTCATTCCTTATGTGATCATTTCTATTTTTGAACGAGGTTTGTTGAAGTAATATTGGTAATTGAATCTTGAAGAGCGTTGGCTCAAGTTGTAAAATGATTTATGGAAGTATTATTGGCAATTGAACGTTATAGAGCATTGGCTCAAGTTATGAATTGAGTTGTGAAGTAAATGTGGAAAAGAGAAGAGGTTTATTATATTGTCTCCCTTGCCGGGATGTTTTTGCTTTTAATGTTATCTCCCTTGTCGGGATGTTATTGCTTTTGATATTGTTTCCCTTGCCGGGATATGGTTGTCGTACTATTATTCCCCTTGCCAGGAATTTATTGTGATTCTATTAATTCCCTTGCCCTTATTGCTTTGTGATTGTTGTTTGGATGAGGAAGAGTGTTAAAGCACGATCGGTGATGCCCTACATGATATTTATGAGAGAGTGTTAAAGCAATAAGGGTGATGATGTGTTGTATGATGTACAATTCCGTGCCTTTATATGAGTGATAATGCATGAAAGATCATTCCGTGCCATGATTATGTGAGGTAAAGGCACGAAGGGTGATATCGTGCCGGTAATATTGATTCTTATGGCGAGGACGAGAGTAAAAGCGCGAAGGGTGATGCTGTGCACTTGTCCTTGATTTTCCTGATTCTTGTTGATAATTGAGTTATGATGTACTTTACGTTTATTTATTGGTTTTCTGGGGTTACTTGTTTTTATTGTGATGTTATGATTCCCTTAGCAAAATTGCTTTGTGATTGTTGCTTGGGTGAGGAAGAGTGTAAAGCACGACGGGTGATGTCGTGCATGATATTTGTGAGAGAGTGTAAAGCACGAAGGGTGATGTTGTGCACTTGTCTTTAATTTCCTGATTCTTGATGATAATTTAGTAATAGTGTTCTTTAAATTTATCTATTGGATTTCCGTTGTTATTTGATACTTCCTCGTAGCATGTTTCCCCTTCCTATCTTTAATTATAAAGTTTTGCCATTATTTTCCACTGTACATGATTTAACCGCAGTATTTTATTTGGTAGTCTGGTCCTAGCCTCATCACTACTTTACCGATGTTAGGCTAGGTACTTACCAGCACATGGGGTCGGTTGTGCTGATACTACACTCTGCACTCTTTTGTACAGATCCCAGTACTGAAGCATACAAACCTTAGCTTTGGGTTGCTGCCGTTAGTCTATTCCGTGATCTGAGGTAGTCCTGCAGGCATCCGCAGGCATTGGCATCTCCTTCTATCCTTTAATCCTGTTTCATTTATGTATTTCAGGGACAACGTTGTATTTATTTTTCGGACCCTTGTTTGTAGTATTCCTAGACCATTTGTGAAATTGTGACACCAATTCTGGGTAGTTTATGTTATGAATTGGTATTAGTATCATTATTAAAATATTAAATTTCAATCTTTCGCTTATTAAATTCCGCTATTTATATGATTTTGGTTCTTAATTGTTAAAGGATTAAAATAGGAAAAAGGTAAATAATAAAAATGGTTGGCTTGCCTAGCTTTCACTAGTAGGCGCCATCACGGCTCTCGAGGGTGGGAAATCTGGGTTGTGATAGTAAACGACTTCGGAATGGAGTTTTGATGGTTCCACTAGCTCCATTGGGTGATTTAGGACTTAGGAGCGTGTCCGGATTATGATTTGGAGTTCCGTAGTTGAATTAGGCTTGAAATGACGAAAGTTGGATTTTTGGAAAGTTTGATCGAGAGTAGAGTTTTTGGTATCGGGGTCGGATTGGAGTTCCGAAAGTTGGAGTACGTCCGTGGTGTCATTTGTGTCTTGTGAGCAAAATTTGAGGGCCTTTTGACGAGATTTGATAGGTTTCGGCGTTGTTTGTAGAAGTTAGAATTTCCTCGTTTCAATAGGCTAGAATTGGTGTGCGATTCATGTTATTGGTGTTGGGTAATGTGATTTTAATTCTCAACTAAGTTTGTATCATGTTTTAGGACTTGTTTTCATGTTTGGTGGAGGTCCAGGGGGATTCGGGTTGATTTCGGATGATTAACGGATTGATTTTTGAGTTTGAGGGAACGCTGAAGCTCAACAGCTTTTGGTGCAATCGCACCTGTGTAGTAGAGATCACAGGTGCATTCTCGCTGAAGCGAGGTGGGATCCGCAAAGGCGGCCAAGGAGGAAGTGAGCAGAGGTCACAGATGAAAAGTAATTTCCGCTCCTGTATGGTCGCAGATGCGGCGTTGCACACAAGCGGAAGGCTCGCAGGTGTGATGGGAAATTCCGCACCTGCGATTGTACTAATGCAGGGTCAAGACCGCAGAAGCGGAGGCCCAACTCTAGTATATTCACCAAAGAAGAGGAATTTTGGTCGTTTCTGCCGCACCACAGATGCGGTTAAGTGTCCGTTGAAGCGGAAAGGCTAGGCAGAAAGTTAAATACAAGGCGTTGCGATTTTGGCTTCATTTTAACAGTTTGCGCTCAGGTTATTGAGATTTTTGAGGAGATTATTGAGCTAAGTGCCTTTTGCTAATTTATGGTCAATAATCTTGTTTCCCCATTGATTTTCCCACCTAGATCGTGTGGTTTTGAGCTGAAATTTGGGGGTTTGAGGCTAGGGATTTGGAGAGTTTGATTTCAAGATTTAGTATCGGATTTTGATGAAAATTTTGTGGTTTGACTCGTGGTTGAATTGAATTTTGGGTTTTGTAACCTTTGTCGGATTTCGAGATTTGGTCCTGGGGACGGGCTTTGGACCAATTTTAGGCTTTTAATTAATAACTTCGTATTTTCTTGTGGATTTGATTCCTTTAGCCTGTATTGATTGTATTATACTGTTTGTGGCTAGATTCTTGATATTTGGAGGCCAATTTGTGAGGCAAAGGTGTATTGGAGTAGAGATTTACGCGGATTGAGGTAAGTAACACTTATAAACTTGGCTCCGAGAGTTCAAAACCCCAATTATGTGTTATATTATTGGTATTGAGGTGATGCACATACCATGTGACATGCGTACGGGCATGCACCATGAGAATCGTGACCTGGTCGATTCTATGGCACTATATAGTGGATTTATCCTGTTGATAGACTTGTTTTCATTATGTGACAAAGTAATTGAGCTGTGAGTCATGCTAGAGATCATGTTCGTACTCAGACATATTGATTCATTACATATCATGTCTCAATCTCTGTTGTTATTTATTGATACATCATATCATCATTTTCAGACTAGTTTCATGACATTGTGAGCCCGTGAGAGAGAGACTGGAGAGATTGATGACTGAGTGAGACCAAGGGCCTGATTATGAGTGACATATATGGGATCAGGCTACATATCGCAGTGGGAATTACTTATTTATGATAGCGCTTGGGCTGAACGAGCCCCTCAAAATTCTGCATACACCCCTAGTGAGCGCGGTTGATTTATATTGAGTGATGGATATTTCCTGGACACGAATCTTATCCGAAGCATTTAAACCTGGGGATGGATCTTCCCCACGGGTTGAATTGTCCCTACCCAGTACTGAGTGATTGATGGTCAGTTGATGTATTTTCCAAAATGGATCTTCCCTGGGCCGAATTGGCCATATACAGTAGTAAGCGATTGAGCACTTCGAGAGTGTGAGCACACGAGTCTTTCAACATGGTGCATATCATACAGCATGTGCATTGGCATGTTAAAGTAGAGAATTTATATTCTTCATATCATTTAGAATTGATCTATCCAACTGTATTGAGTTTAACTGTGGAACTTAAAGGCAGGCCTACATTTCTGCACTTTTATTTCTATATTGAGCTATACCAGATGAGTCTGTCACTACTTTCAGTCCGAAGGTTAGAGTTGTTACTTATTAAGTTGGTTGTACTCACACTATACCCTATACCTCATGTGCAGATTCAGGTGCTTCCGGTCACGGCGGTTGCAGAGTTGTAAAGTCAAGATCTTCAGAGATTATCGAGGTAGCTGCATGGAGTTTGTAGACCATGACTCTCCCTCCTTATCTTCATTTATGTTTCAGTTCTTATTCCCTAAACATTCTATTAGACTATATCCCTATATAGATGCTCATGTACTCATTGACACTCCGGTTTTGGGAGAGATTTATATTGAGTTGCGAGTTTTATTATGTTAATAAAGGGTTTTTTCTTAAATTTAACTGCTTCAGTGTTTTTCAAAGCTTTTGTTATATTTAAATGGATGAGTAGTTGGTTTGACTAGCTAGTAATACAATAGGCGCCATCATGATGGATTTTTTTTGGGTGGTGACATCAGATCTGGATGTTGGAGGTAGCGGGCCTCGAGAGTGAGCTTTGGACTGTTCAAAGAATTCAAGGTAGACCCTTGGAGTCCTCTTCCTTTATTTTTATAATGTTGTATATAACCACGGAATTGGTTACAGAATTAAGTGAAAATCATATATTTGAGTTCATGGGGTATGGGTAACAACTTTGTTCGAATATTACCGGAATCCAATCACGTGGATCCGGGGGTGAATTTCAAGAATTTTTCCAAATAAGCTTGGGAAATTACTTTGATAGTTAGGATATGAAATTTTGAGTATGTATTGACTATTTTATATAATATTTGACTAGTTTCGAGTCATTTGGCACAAAATTGAGGGTTTGGGCACTATCTTGGACGGGAAAGTAGGCTTTGAGGCGAGGTAAGTCTCTTTTGTAACCTTGTAAGAGGGAATTAACCCCATAGGTGAACATAATTAATATGTGCTTCTATTTGTGATGGCTACGTAGGCACAAAGTGACGAGATTCCATACACAGCTACTATTTATGCTTATGTCTGGGTAGTTCTAGGCTTACACCATGCTCCGTGGACCTTGTTACTTGATTTTGTTTGTTAATTGTCTTGAATAGAGCTAGGGTTGAGGATTTACGGATTTTAAAAAGTTTCAAGTTGAATTTATTTACTTTGAAAAGAATTGAGGGATGTTATGATTAACTTGAGAAATTATATTTAACCGCGTTGCAAGTATATTCCGCGAGCGGGGTGACTTTTCCACTACTCTTATGGGAGCGGGCCGTTTAACTCGACAGGTTAATATATGCATCTATGGTTCATGTCGTTCAACCCTCGGTAGTCCAAACATTGATGTATATTTATATTTGGATCCGGTCGTACGTCCTCGACATAATTCATGCGTGATAATAGAACTGGAAGTCCCTTTATAATTGATATTAATTCATTTATTTGAGAGATTACTTGTTTTAAATGAAGAAAATGATTCGGTTCATAAATATAGTGAAAGGATGGTTTATTTATTTTTTATTATGAGTTTTATTTGTCATTTCTATACATCATATTTAAATTAGAATTTCATACTATTATATTGTTGGCCCTCAGTAAGATTCGGAGTCGACCCCTCATCACACTTCTTCGATGTTAGACTAGATGCTTAATGGGTACATGTTTATGTACTCACGCTATAATTTTGTACTTAAATGTGTAGGATCTGAGGCAGGTGTATCTGGATATCAGTCAAGCACCCAACCTTGACGTGCACTTCGAGACGTCATAGTGAGCTGCCTTCTGAGCCGTTTTGCAGCAGTTGGAGTCTTTCTTTCGTTATATATTTGTTTCTATTTCATTTCAGATAGTAGACTAGTATTCTTTTGTATAATGTACTAGAATGCTCATACACTTTTGACACCAGGTCTTGGCACAAACTAGTAGACTTATGATTTTAGGATTATTTTTATGATGAAGATTTGCGCTAAGTTGTTTTTGTTTAATTATTTTACATCTGTTGTTTCATAAATCTTTTAAAAATAAGGAAAGTTATCTACTTAGAAAACTTATTAAAAATAGGGAACCACTAGATTGATTAGTGTTAGCTTGCCTAGCAATGGTGTTGGGCGTCATCACGTCCTATAATAGAATTGGGTCGTGATACAAGTTGTAAAAATACCTTCCAAAATCACCCAAACCCCAAATCCAAAACCTTGTGAGAAAATGTAACTAACTTCCAAAAATAAGGAAAAAATGCAACAACTTTCCTAGCTCTATTCAAGTCCTACGTGTCCCTGAAACTCACAATTGATAAGTTAAATACGATCCTTGCGAGATTACACCCAAGATAGCCTCTTGAATCACCAAATTTGGCCTTAAAATGTGGGAGATATGATGTTTTAGGTTTATAAGAAGTATGAATATTTGAATGGCATGTTTTAATTATTTACAGCTGAAAAAAAACAGTAATAAGAAAATCTTCGTTTTAGCACCCAAAACTCATTCAGAACTTCCCGAACACAAACCATATATGCATTTCAATCATAAAATATTCTACGAACCTGTTCGCACTTTCAAAAAACCGATAATAGGTTATCTTGATCCGATATTCACCATGGTCAAACTTTAAATTCTTAACTTAACTAGTTTCTCAACTATTGTTTCAAAATACACTTGATATCCTCGGAACCCCATCCAATGATAGCGCTTGGGCTGAAGGAGCCCCTCCAAATTCTGCATACACCCCTAGTGAGCCCAGTTGATTTATATTTAGGGATGGATCTATTCTAGACATGGATCTTATCTGAAGTATTTATACCTGGGGATGGATCTTCCCCAAGGGCTGAATTGGCCCTACCCAGTAGTGAGTGATTCATGGTCAGTTGATGTATATATTTCAAGATGGATCTTCTCTGGGCCAAATTGGTCATATACAGTACTTAGTGATTGAGCATTTCGAGAGTGTGAGCACACGAGGCTTTCATCATGGTGCATCTCATACAACATGTGTATTGGTATGTCGAAGTAGAGAAGTTATATTCTTCATATCATTTAGAATTAATCTATCCTATTGTATTGAGTTTAACTGTTGAACATAAAGGAAGGCCTATGTTTCTGCACTGTTATTTCTATATTGAGCTATACCGAATGAATCTGCTACTACGTTCAGTCCAAAGGTTAGATTTGTTACGTATTAAGTTGGTTCTACTCACGCTACACCCTACACCTCATGTGCAGATTCATGTGCTTCCGGTCATGGCGGCTGCAGAGTTGCAAAGTCAAGGTCTTCAGAGATTATCGAGGTAGCTGCATGGCATTTGCAGAACATGACTCTCCCTCTTTATCTTCATTTATGTTTCAGTTCTTATTCCGTAAACATTCTATTATAGTATATCCCTATATAGATGCTCACGTACTCGTTGACACTCCGGTTTTGGGAGAGATTTATATTGAGTTCTGAGTTTAAATCTATTATTAAATGGATTTTCCTTAAATTTTACTGCTTCAGTGTTTTTCAAAGCTTTTGTTATGTTTAAATTGTTGAGTAGTTAGCTTGCCTAGCTAGGACCACGATAGGCGCTATCACGACGGTTTTGTTTTGGGTAGTGACAACTGATCTTGGTGTTGGAGGATCGGGCCTCGAGAGTGAGCTTTGGACTGCTCGAGAGAATTCAAGGTAGTGGTGTATGGATACCACAGACCCTTGGAGTCCTCTTCCTTTATTTTCATACTATTGTATTACTTTCATGTAGTATTCTACTTTTGAGACTCATTATGTATTCAGTTTAGAGCTCATGAATCTATATTACTTGGTTTTGGGAGTTTGGCTTATGTACCTTTATATTGGCTTTGTTGGAGCTTTTTTCCGTTGTATATGGTAATTTGAGACGTATTATATCGTATTTTTTTATATCATTGTGTGATTGGCATATCTTGTCTTGGAGATTTGGTAAAATCACGACCATTGATGGAATTTTGGATCGTCACACTGCCTGAGGTCGCCTTGTCAAACACAAATCACACAAGCTTATTTTTAATAAAATTTCGAACCGCTAAACTTTCGAAACCGCGGAATTTCTAACACGTAAACTTTATAATTTTTAAACCCGTAAACTTCCAAATACATAATCCTCCGAAGTCATAACTTTGAAACTTTAAACTGCTAAATAAAAAAATAAAAA
>MU673776.1:65556-98430 GCA_026770625.1 Nicotiana glauca | reverse complement strand
TTACTGTATTTCACTGAAATTTCGCTTGAATACAGTTAAATACAGCTAAAATTTCGCTTGAATACAGTTAAATACAGATAACACTTAGCTGGATTTCCCATTTTTACGCCGTTTAAATACATGAAATACATTGTATAAAAACATAAAAGGTATCTATAGAACTTAATATAGCAAAAGGTATCTACAAATGGCTAATTAAGACCAAAAGATGGTGCTTTGTGAAAAATTCTCTTTTGAAATTTCGCTTGAATACAGTTAAATACAGCGAAAATTTCGCTTGAATACAGTTTAATACAGATAACACTTAGCTGGATTTTCCATTTTTACGCCGTTTAAATACATGAAATATATTGTATAAAAACATAAAAGGTATCTATAGAACGTAATATAGCAAAAGGTATCTACAAATGGCTAATTAAGACCAAAAGATGGTGCTTTGTGAAAAATTCTCAAAAATAAACGTGTTTTGGTCCGATTTTGTTGGGCTGGGGTTGTAGGGAGGGAATTATTGGGCTGAAGGGGATTAAATTGTTTAGGGGGACGGTTGGGCCGAAATTGTGTGCAAAAACTGGCCCAAGTTTCATAAATGAGCCCCTTTCCAATTCTTTCTTTTATTTTCTTCTTTTTTTTTTAAATAAGAAATCCTAATAATTAAAAATTCTAAATTATCTAAAAAAAATGTGAAATTGAAGTAATTAACTAATTATAAAAATTATAAACCTCATTTAAATCTATATTAAAAGTGAAAAATTAATAAACTAAAATTAAAAGACAAAAATGTAAAAAGAGCTATTTTTTGTATTTTTTTATTTTTTATAAAATAAATAATTTACTAATTAATCTAAAAAATATAAAATTAAGTCCTAAATGCAAATGCGATATATTTTTGTATTTTTCATGAATTAAGTAAAATTAAACATGCACACAAAAATGCAAATAGTTAGAAAAACTCTATAATAATTCCTAAAATAACAAGCAATTAAAAGAATAAAAAATCTAATTCTTTAGAATTCTGTAGGAGTAATTCATGTGGGAAAAAATTTACATACTCATAGTTGTCCGTTTTTGCTCAAAGACACGAAGGATTTTTGGGAAAAGATAAAAATGAGCAATTATGAGGGATATTTGCCCGTTCGGAACTCCATGAGAAGTATTTTTTGAAAAGCCTGACCGAACCTTACTTCAGAGGTTGCCTACATATCCTTGACTATAAAGGAATCAGGTCAGTGTAGTTCTGGAAGTTTTGGTAGCTGGGACTACCGGGAAGCTATGATTTCACTGTTGCTGCTACTGCTACTGCTTGCTGAACTCCTTATTACACCAAAATGAAAAATAAAAAGCTAAGCTAGTTATCCTTTCAGCTACGAGTTAATAGATTCCTATCTATAAATCTCCTGAAGCTTGATCTTGAGTCTTAGCGAATTTTTGCTATAGACTCCGATCTGAATCTTGATGCTCGTTAGCTGTAGGTGTTGGTTCTTTCTACAGCTTTGGATCCAGGCGGGACATGTGAAGCTTATGACTTTAATCATATCTTGATTAGTCCGCATCCTTCTCCACTTCAGCACTTTGAGTTCACCTCTTTTTTGTTCTTTTCTCTTCTTTTCTTTATATTTGATTGAGACTCATTCTTTTGGTCATTTCGAACCTTGTGCCTTGAGGTAAAACCTGCTCAGACACCGAAATAAGCAAATGAACAAATTTTTTCTGCCCTAGTATTCACTAGAAACATTTTGTGAGTTATTTGTAACTAAGATCTAAACTTCTTCAATTTTTTTGGAAGGTATAAAATAAGGATTATGTGTCTTTAAAAGGAAAAAGCGACTAGGGAATAAAGGCCCTATGTCTAAAATCTCAACCAGGGAATGGAGCCCTATTTTGGCAAAAGATGACTAGGGAATGGAGGCCCTGTGTCTAAAAATCTCAACTTAGGGATTGGAGACCTAATGTTGACAAAAAGGCGACTAGGGAATGGAGGCCCTATGTCTAAAAATCTCAACTCAGGGATTGAAGCCCTAATATTGGCAAAAAGGTGACTAGGGAATGGAGGCCCTATGTCTAAAATCTCAACTTAGGGACTGGAGCCCTAATGTAGGCAAAAAGGTAACAAAGGAATGGTGACCCTATGTCTAAAATCTCAACTTAGGGATTAGAGCCCTAATGTTGGCAAAAGACGATTAGGGAATGGAGACCCTATGTCTAAAATCCCAACTCAGGGATTGGAGCCCTAATGTTGTCAAAAAGGCAACTAGGGAATAGAGGCCCTATGTCTAAAATCTCAACTCATGGATTGGAGCCCTAATATTGGCAAAAGGTAACTAAGGAATGGAGGCCCTATATCTAAAATCTCAACTCAGGGATTTAGAGCCCTAATGTTGGAAAAAGGCGACTAGGGAATGGAGGCCCTATGTCTGACAAATCTCAACTAACGGATTGGAGCCTTAGTGTTGGCGAAAAGGCGACTAGGGAATGGAGTCCCTATGTCTAAAAATCTCAACTCAGGGATTGGAACCCTAATGTTGGAAAAAGGAGACTACGGAATGAAGGCCCTATGTCTAAAATCTCAACTCATGGATTGGAGCCCTAATGTTGGCAAAAAGGCGACAAGGGAATGGATGCCCTATGTCTAAAATCTCAACTTAGGGATTGGATCCCTAAATTTGGCAAAAGGCAACTAGGGAATGGAAGCCCTATGTCTAAAATCTCAACTCAAGGATTGGAGTCCTAATGTTGGCAAAAAGGCGACTAGGGCATGAAGCCCTATGCCTAAAAATCTCAACTTAGGGATTGGAGCACTAATGTTGGCAAAAGGCGACTAGGGAATGGAGGCCCTATGTCTAAAATATCAACTCAGGGATTGGATCCCTAATGTTGGAAAAAAAGACGACTAGGGAATGGAATCCCTATGTCTAAAAATCTCAACTTAGGGATTGGAGCCCTAATGTTGGCGAAAAGGCGACTAGGGAATAGAGGCTCTATGTCTAAAAATATCAACTCAGGGATTGGAGCCCTAATGTTGGCAAAAGTTGATTAGGGAATGGAAGCCCTATGTCTAAAATCTCAACTCATGGATTGGAGCCCTAATGTTGGCAAAAAGGCGACAAGGGAATGGAGGCCCTATGTCTATTAATCTCAACTAGGGAATGGAGGCCCTATGTTGGCAAAAGGCGACTAGGGAATGGAGGCCTTATGTCTCAAATTTCAACTAAGGAATGGAGGCCCTATGTTGGAAAAGCATAAAAGTAGATATTGGGGTCTTAAGCTACCTTTTTTTTAATTTTCTTCTTATATTTTTTTTCATTTCAATTTCCTTTTTTTTACGAAATGAGTAAATGCGGGAAGAACTTGGAGGGGACTTCCCTTTATATAGATTGTTGCTGCAAAGCTATTTCTAGCACTTGCGCACTTTTTTTTCCTTTTGGTTGCACCTGCTTCTTGCACGGTTGATTTGGATTGCACCTGTTTCAAATTTTCAAACAAAGAAAAATTGTTAGTTTGAAATGGTGGTAGGTTTTGTGGCCTTGATTGTTTTGATCACTTGGTCTCTCCCCTTTCAACTACAACTGGTTGCTTCCTAAACACCGATTGCATTTTTGTCTCTCGAGAAACTATGACTTTTCTAGACTTTGTCATGATGATTGGTCGGTGGAACTCAACCTGTTGACTTTATCTTCCCTTCGTAGGCCTTTACCTTCTGATTT
Source organism: Nicotiana glauca (assembly GCA_026770625.1). Classification (NCBI taxonomy): domain Eukaryota; kingdom Viridiplantae; phylum Streptophyta; class Magnoliopsida; order Solanales; family Solanaceae; genus Nicotiana; species Nicotiana glauca. The sequence goes on along the minus strand of MU673776.1, from coordinate 94,729 downwards.
TTTTTTTCTTTTTTTCCTTTTTTTTCTTTCTCCGGAACATTGGGGAACTTTTGGCTCCTCAAACTTTGCTGCAACAGCTAGTCGCGTGGGACTTAACCTCTTCCAACTTTATTTCGCCTTTGTATGCCTTTCTTTTCTGGCTTCTTTCTTCCAACTTCAATTTTAGTGAATTTGGGGTACCTTGGCTTCTTCAACTTTTGCCAAGGCGGTTAGCCACGTGGTACTTAAACTTTTTAACTTCAATTGCCTTTATAGGCGCTTTAATTTGATTTTCTCCTTCCAAGAGTTTTGATTTCGAAGCATCGGCCGCCAGGGCTAGTCGGGTTTGACTTAATGCCCGTGACGAGGCTGGGTGCCTTTCTGCACATTAACTTGCGCCAAATGAGAACCCTGTAAATCAGTCTTGCCATACTTTCTTTGTCTTACTTTCGGAACAGTGTTAGATCAAAAGGGATTCAAAGAAAATAAATAATGGAATGTAGAATGAGTTTAAAACAAGAAGTGTCCCTTTCGAGGAAAGGAAAGAAGGACTTATGTAGAGTACATGCAGACTTCAATGAACAAGACATGCCTTTTGGACTGGATGGCTGATCTGTGTACGCCGTCCGACTCTCAGAAATTCATCACAACGTTTTCTTCAAAATTCCAGAAACCTTGCCAGGACTTTGTCGGCACCGATGGCTATGAGGATCCTCTTTTCAATCAGTGGCATCCTTTTCGGGTTTTCATGAACTGACCTTTCTCATTTCTTTTCTCACCATTGCCTTATAGTGCCCATGTGAGTTTTCACTAACAAGACTCTCTCATTTTTAATTTCTCTGCTTACCATCGCCTCATGGTGTCCGTGTGGGTTTTCACCAATAAGACTCTCTCATTTTATTTTCTCATTTTGACTATATCAGATCCACGTAGATGTATTCTCTGATCCTTGAACATTCTCATCGATTGATTGGAAAGATTTGAACTGGGTTTGGATAAAAAGGATTTGGATGAGTTACAACTTTGGAACCTTTTGGGCGAGATCATCGCCGAACCATTATAGCACCTGCTCAGTTTCACTTTTTGGGGAACTTTGAATTTTTATTTTGGTGTGACTAAACCCTAGAGAGAGACTTCCTAAGTATCCTTTTGGAATCAAGTCGAACGTAGTTCGGGATATCTTTTTTTTTTTCATTTTCTTTTGTTTTTCTATTTTGTTTTGTTTTCTCTTTCTTTTTCCTTTCCTTTTCCACTTCCTTTTTTTCATTTTCTTTGTCTTTTCTTCCCCTTTTTGTATCTTTCTAAAAAAAATTTCAATTCTTTTTCATTTTTCATTTCATTTTTTTTTTCAATGTCAACTTTTTTTTCCAATAACACTTTCAAGTTCCAAAGAGGGTAATCAAAGAAGAGTAACCGGCTCAAAGGGTTTGCAAAGGGTTGAATATTTGGATATTAAGAAAGAAAGCTTTCTTCATCCCAATCGGAGAATATTTATGTTATATAGAGGATCCGACGTAGTACCTTTTGGCTGCATTTACATTGACAATTGTTACAGGGACATTTCCTTCGATGTTTCCTAACTACAACGCACTCTCTTGGTAGTACTCTTATTGTAAGGTACAAACCTTCCCAACCCGAAACCAATTTTCCTTCAGCTGTTCCAACTCTTTGTTTTATTTCGTTAGACTTATCTTCTTTGCATTCTGGCTCTTGACTCATTACTTTGAAGTCTAACAACGTCTTAAGATCTGGGCATGAAGTCCGCAAGCATGTCATGTACTAAAATCTGCAATTAACAGAACTGAAAAGAGAATAAGGAAAACAACAAGATTAAGAAATGAGACATTCCTGGACAATGAAATAATAAATTCATTTGATTTTTTATTTTTTTTCAATTTTTGAAGAGAGAAGGGTTTACATCGAAAAGTAAGACAATAGCGTAAAATATCCGGATCACACCTGAGATAATTCGGACGTAGAAAGGATAGCAAGACTAGCTACTAAGACTCTCGTCTCATGACTTTCATGCTTGGCGACCATTTTTTGGCTTTTCTTCTGTCTCGGCAATGGCTGCAATGGCCTTCAGCGCCGGATCAAATTCCTCATCTTCACAAATCATTCCGACTATTAGCCCGTTGTTGTGGACCGGCAATAGATTGTTCATCACATCAAGAGCTTCTTCATCCTGAAAAATAATTCTTTCGGCTTCACTCAAATCTTCAACTACCCTTTTGAGGGTCCAACAGTCCTCTGTACTGTGCCTCACTGCTCCAGAGTGGTATTCACATGTAGAACCAGCTCGGTGCAAGGGGGACACCACTGGCTACAATAGATCTAGCCTGATTAGCTTTTGGAACAAGCTTGAATACGATCCACCAATAGGGGTGAACTGATTCTTTCTGAAAGGTATCTTGGGCGAGGATTGTATCAGGGATCAGTTGGTTGCAGATTATATGGAGCTTGGTAAAGGTGGGCATTTATGGGAGGTGGAGCTCAATTTTGTGTATAATGTTGTGGCTGCGTGTAAGATTGCACGCTCAACCCTTCATATGGAGGTGGTGCAACAACATAAGCATCATCTTGAATGGGATAATAGTGCGGTGGGACGATAGGAGTCACATATGATTGTTTGAATGACCTATGGGCCTCCCTCGAGCTTGAAACCATCATGGCTCCCTCCTCAAACCCATTTCCATTTATCAAACCCTCTGAACCATTTTGAACATCTGGTGATGTGGCTTTAAAGGCAGCATGACTCAAGATTCGGCCCGTCTTTAGACCGTTTTCAACAATTTTCCCAATATTGATAGCCTCAGTGAACGACTTACCCACAACAGACATCATGTTCTGGAAGTAGTCAGCCTCTTGGGCCTGCAAAAAGATCGTGACCATTTCAACTTCGTCCATTGGAGGCTTTACCCTCGCAGCTTGCTCATGCCATTTGACAGCATACTCATGGAAGCTTTCCGCAGTTTTCTTTTTCAAATTGGACAAAGTGTTTCTATCTGGAGAGATGTCCACATTATATTAGAACTAGCAGATAAAATCTCGGGCCATATCGTCCCACACGTGCCAATAGGTAATTTCTTGATCCGTATACCACTCGGAAGAAGTTCAAGTGAGGCTTTCCCCAAAATAGGCCATTAGCAACTCCTCTTTTCCACCAACACCCCTCAACTGATTACAATATCATTTTAGATGAGCGACCGGGTCTCCATTCCCGTCGTACTTTTCAAATTTTGGCCTCTTGAAACCAACTGGCAAGTGGACATGGGGAAACATACAGAGGTCAGAGTTTGAGACACTCTTTTGTCCACTCAGACCTTGCATGTTTTTCAAGCTTTGTTCCAGGCTCTTAATCTTTTGAGCAATTTCCTCTTGCTTGGGATTTTTAACAACCTTTTCTTGCTCCACCGAGAGATCATATCGCGGAGGTTGAGTGAAAGAGTATGGGGTCACATATGTGATATCTGATTGAAGCTGTGGACCCTGAAAAGTGAAAATTGGAGGGGTGCCCCTGGAGCCGGTGCCTAGGGGCAAACCGCAGAAGGCATGTCAGGATCCTTGGAGAGCATTGGAGGGTGCCCGCACGGGATGAGCGGGTTGGGCACAGGGACATTAGTAACCTCATCTGAAATGAGGATCAATTCAGGGAATCCAGGGAGTGCACTTGGTGGTTCCTACCATTAGACCAGGCATCCCACATTTCCCATTATACGGAGACGCAACATCTTATTCTCTTCAAGAGCTGCTGATTCTAGCTGTAGAATAGCCGATGCCGGGCTATCCTCAGGACCTAGGATTGGTAGATTGCTTGCGGAGGCCACCTGTGCCTTTGGATCTTGTGAAGGAGGGAAGGCTAGACTACCAACAAAACCAACCACCAAAACCTGGCTAGTTTGAACATCCAACAACCTTGTTAGTTTTGAAATATTTAGCATATAGAAAATCGCATGTTGGGATGCAATGCACCTAACAGTTAAACGCTTCTACCATGTGTTTGAACGGTTGTATGTTTCATCCCGGCCTTAACTAACTCTTTCAGTATGGACCTCTTTTCTTCATCTTTGTTTCTCTTTAATTACTCTTAATTTTTGTTTTGTTTTTGCTGCTCTTTTATTTTTTTTCTCTTTTTGTTTTTGTCACTCTTTTATTTTTTGTCGCTCTCTTTTTCTTTTCTTTTGTTTTCACTCAATTTTTTTCTCTTTTTTTTTTAGTTTAGTTTTCACTCAATTTATTTATAGATATGATCGAATCCGATGGAGATTGCCTACGTATCATGACCCCACACGAATCAGATCTTGCATAGTTTGGGAAGATTGAGAATAGAGTAAATAAGCTAACACTTCTTTTTTTGAAAGAAATGCCTTAAAAGAAGAAAGGAGCTATTTTTTTTTTGATTTTTTTTTAAAGAAAGACTTCAAAGGATGGAAGAAAATATTTTTTTGGATTTTTTTTTGTTTTTTTGTTTTTGTTTTGAAAGAAAGGCTTCTAAAGAAGCAAGAATTTTTTTTTTTGGGAATGAAAGACTTCAAAAAGAATTTCTTTCCCTTTGATTTGAATTTTGGGAATTTTAAAAGTAAAAAAAAAAGTATTTTTCTTTGAATTTTTATTTGTTTTCTCTTTTTCTAAAGGAGAAAGAAAATATTTTTGGATTTTGAATGTTGTCTATTAATTTTCGAAAGAGGGACTTTTAAGAAAGATATTTTGAATTTTTGAGCTTTTTATTTATTTACAAAAGTACTTCTAAAGAAAAGCAAAAAATATTTTTGGACTTCAATTTTTCCAAATTTTTTATGGACATTTATAAAAGAAAGACATCTAAAGAAGAAAAAGAATATTTTTGGATTTTTATTTTTTGATTTTTTTTGGAAAAATACTTCAAGATGAAGGAAACCCATATTTTTGGATTTTTTTATTGATTTTTCTTTTGTATGAAAGACATTAGAAAGAATGAAGCCATTTTTGAGTTTTTCTTTCTTCGAATTTTCTAAGGAAAGATTTCTAAAGAAGAAACTAAAGGAAAATATTTTTGGATTTTTAAAAATTGGGATCGGAATTGATGAGGTTTGCCTACGTATCTCACATCCGGTGAGAATCAAACCTGCGAAGTTCGGTTAGTTTTGACGAAATAGGGGAAACATGGAAATTAAAAATTTTGGCTCATTTTGAAATGACTTTTCGTTTTTATCAGAATTTTGGCAAGATTTCAGAATTTTCTAAATATTTACCTCACTTTTTTTTTCATTTTTTAAAAATTTCCTTTCCCTATTCTAGAAGTTGATCAACATGCAAACCGAATCAAACAAATGCGCAAGTAGCACATAAGATGCATCAAGATGGTCTTTTTAATTTGGGTACACCTGTCCTAGACGGACCCAACTTCTATGTTGAAGCTCCAAAGTCAAATGCACGTGATGCAAACTTACGTTCCTACTAGGGATCAAATAAGAGGTTTTGTTACACTAGGTTTAAAACCTAGGTATATTGTTCTAGACCTGGCTTAACCGAGTGGACAACTGGGGCCGAAGAGGGGGCAATGTACTGGGAGCACTAAAGTCTACCCAGTCTTGTTTCTGGCCCAACCTCTATCTATTTAGTATAATTTCTAAAGAAAAAGCGGGCCACGCGAACGTGCACACCATTTTAAGAAGACTCAGAGGGGTGGCGTAAGGAGACATTTAAATACATTTCAAGTAATATCAAAGCGGTAAATGACAATTGTCACACCTCATTTTTCATTACACCTGCAAGGGTGTAAATGAGTTTTTCCACTTAAAGGACAATCAAAACGGAATTTATTATTAAGTTTTCAGAGTCGCCACTTGAAAGATTAATGGTGTCCCAAGTCACTGGTTGAATCCTGAACCAAGGAAAGATATGACTCTGTTAACAGTCCACGAACTAGAAATCCGAGTAAGGAATTCTGTTAACCCGGAAGAAGGTGTTAGGCATTCCCGGGTTCCGTGGTTATAGCACGGTCGCTCAACTATTGTACTTGATTTTATCTGATTTCAAAACATGTTTTAGCTTATGTGCTTTTTACTCGTGAATCGCTCTTATTATTATTTTAATGAGAATTGCAACGTTGTGAGAATGCGTCTCAAACCACGTCACATCAATGCACCCGTGGTTGTTGACATATTTCGACTCCGTTGAGATTTGGATTTGGGTCACATAAATGTGCACCCGAATTTTAGGAGGGTAATTTTATTAAAGTGCGTGCCTACAGAGACTAACGCATTTTTATCTTTGGGGAAGGCCGTGAAATTCACTAAACGGCTCATCCCGAAGTCTAAAAATTAATACAATATTTATTGAGGGCCCCGCAATCTATAATTTTATTCGGTGAGGCTCATCTCATTTTATTTAAGGATATCCTAACGTGAACTATATTTTCTATTTTTTCGTCTCTAGTAATAAAGAGAAAACAAATCCTAAGCAATCTCATTTGAAATGGCTAAACTTATGAAATTATTTAGTGATTACTGGGCCAATGAATCAGACTCATAATAAAAGCCCAATTCCCATTGTCCAACGGCTAAGTTCAAACCAAACATCGAGTCTGGGCAGTGGCCTTTTAAAACGCGATCTGGGCCAAAACTCATAGCCCAATCAATTGGGAGACTACAGATCTCAGGCCAAACTCGATGGTTCCAATTTCAGCTTTAATGGGTAGCACAGAAAATTTTAATCACAAATTGGACTCAACAATGTAAATTAATTACTCAGGTTCTATTGACGAAATGCTAATCACTCAAGCTCCCATTTAACACCGGATTATCTTATTAACTCTACTAAGCGACATACAAAATGCAAACACTGTTTATTCGGCGCTTAACTTCCCTTTTAATAATTAGCAACGCAACAAACGATATTTAAAACCTGTCAATGAGCTTCATGAATGTTACTATACTTGGAAAATCATATTAAAAGCATGGTTCAACTCTAGCATAAATAATAGCGACTCAAGTATTAACTCAAATTAGCATTTCTGAACTAAATCTCGACACTCCAGTGCTTTCAACATTTGGACTTGGGTTACTGGATCAGCTATTGAAATTTACCATCAATTGGATCTATTTTACAACTATGAAATCAAGTGGAATTAGCTACTAACACTTGCAACTATTTTTGAACCTGTTTTCATTATTACACAACTAAGCTAAGCATTTAACTCATAGTATAGGTCCAACAAGCAGGAGCTACACAGTCCACTGAATTCACTTTGTAAAATGCTTTAACCTATTCGAATCTCAATGACTACATAATTTGACATTGATTCATGACAACAACTGAAAATCTAAATAACAGTCCAAACCACTTAATCACAGTCCAATTTCAGTCCATTTATACAATCTATGTTTATTTATACTTGGACGGCCAATTAATCACATAAACAGGTTCAGACATAACAGAAATATCAACCACAAATTTATATCATAAACTTCAGTTTCGATTCACTTTCCAACAGGAGATCTATACTAAAACAGGCTTGAATGTGTACCTGGAGTTCAAATTGAAATCGAAAGGAGAAGTTATCAGCAGTAACAACTTCAATAGCAGCTCAGAAATCAACTTCTAACCCAGCAACAATCAATGAAGGAATAATAACGATCCGCAATTTAAAGATGAGTTGAAAAACCAAGCAAACTCAATAACTCAACCCACAACAGCACCAGATAACCACAATTAACCCAATGAATCGATGTATCCAACAATAATCTTCAATTGACTCTGATTAACCAATCACCAATGTCCAAATGACTCCATATAATTTCAGACTGACCAGAAATAGAGAAACTAAACTATTTTTGTTTTGAAATGAACTAGGACTGAATTTAAGCTGGAATCTAAAATAAACTAAAAAGCAATGAAACAGTTTTTGGATTTTTCTTTTGTTTTCGATTTTTTTTTTATTTTTGAGTTTTTGAATTCCAGTTTTTAGATCTGGAAATAAGAGAATGTTTCTGGGGGGATTGGATGGCTGAAAAAAAACCCCTATGTGAATGCACTATCTGTGTCCTTATATATGCAAAGTGAGGGCAGCCTGGAGTTGTCTATATACAGCACATCCCCCTCAATTTTATTCAGTTAGCCCCTTTATTTTCTAACTTGTGACACAAGTTAGTACCTCACAATTAATGAAAATATACCTTTGACCATATTCTAGAAAATTCTAATAGGTTCTAGTTCCATCTACAACATACTTGTCCTGTTCTATTTTCCAAAATACCCTTGAATCCCTGAAATTACTAAACTCGAACTATATTTAACAAATCCCTTAAACTATAGTAATTAACAAAAATATGTCAACTATAATCAATTCACTAAACTAAACTCACGAAAGGCAAGACTAATTAACAATCATCAAACAAGTTAAAGTCAATCAAGCTAAGACATAAATGATTAAAAAATTATCAAAGCAAAAGCTAAACTATTGTCCAAAACTAAATTAGTATCATTTCATGAACTAAACCAATATTGAATCAACATAAAATGAATTATCAAACTAAAATAAAAAATCAGACAAACAAGAATCAACTGATAGATTATGCCGAAAAATCAGAGCGAAATTAATCAAAACTAACAATGGCAATTAACCGACATGAACACAGAAACAAAGAGAAAGAGAAAAACATAAAAGAAAAACTCAGAACTCATTGAAACGGCTTCGAAGACTTCCAAATTCCTACAGACTTGGTGATTTTGACCCAAACAGGATGAGAGAACCATGCAGTACCTTACTTGGACGATTTTAGAGATTTTAGGGTTTTCGGCCAACTCTGACTTACTATTCGAGACGCATGGGGATGATTTGAAGAAAACTAATTGAAGATTTGGGCAGAGGGTGGTAAGGAGGGTCTATGGTGTGAATTTGGGGAAATTTGGACGAGGTTGAGTTTTGGCCGGAAAATCTTTGGAAGAAGATTCGACAAGTTCGACGTCGATTCGAGGGAAAAAAGTTAGATAACTGAGATGAGGAGACTGAGGGGAATTAAGGGTGTGATTTTGATGGAATTTGGAGCATCGCCGCCGCCGCCGCCGCTAGGGCGGAAAGTGGCGGTGGAGGCAGAGAGGGGCAGGGGTACGAGGAGGGCGAGTTTGGTCTCTAGGATTTCAGAGACTTTAGGACATTATTATTTAATGCCCACAATTGATCGTAGTCGCCGGATGAGAATGGGTAGACGGTATGCATTCGATTTAGCATTTATAACTCAAAACGACGTAGTATGGTCCCTATACTACGTCGTTTCATTGGTCTCAAGGGCAGGGCATCTGGACCAGGTATTGGGGCATTTGGGCTGGATTGGGGTATTTCACTTGGGCTGATCGATTTTGGCCCAAATTTGGTCTCCAATTAAGACCATTGTTTTTTAATTGTTTTCCTTTTATTTCTTTTATCTATTTTTTTGTATTTCTTTTCTCTTTTTCCTTATTTTTGTATATTTTTATTTTGTTAAAAATGACAAAGAATAAAATCAAAGATCCAATTGACTCTAATATGATATTTATTTATTTAATTCCCCAAAATTAAATAATTCCTAATTTTAAACTAAAATTTAAGACAAATTCTACGAGTTAAAAAATAAAAATGCAAATAACCATTTTGTCATTTTCTTTATACGTAAACAATTTTAACTACTAACTAATACTAAAAATACGAAATTAAATCCCAAATAGATGCCAAATATATTTTTTGTATTTTTTATATGAATAAAAATGCAAATAATTAACAGAAATTAACACAAAAATTCACAAAAATTGTAAAATAATAGAGAAATTATTTTGTTTCAATTTTGGGAATAATTTGCTTAGGGCAAAAATCACGTGCTCACAGCTGCCGCTCTTTGCCCAGAAACACGAAGAATTTTCGTGCAAAGATAAGTGAGCGGAAACGAGTAATTTTTGCCCGTTCGCATATTCCGTGTGAAGTAATTTAAAAAAGTTGACCGCACCCTGCTTCAGAGGTTGCCTACATATCCTGGGCTAAACAGGAATCAGGTCAGTGTAGTTCAGGAAGGTTTGGTAGCTGGGACTACCAGGAGCTGTGATTTCGTTGTTGTTGCTGCTGCTACTGCTCGCTGACCTCCTTATTACACCATGTTAAAATAATAAAAAAAACTAGCCTAATCTAGGATCTATGAATTACAAAAAGGTCATATCTATGTCTTTAAACTTGAACTTGTATTATATTTTTTTTTTTACTGGACTTCTTGTGTTGTTGCCTTGCATTATGATCAAGGGATGTTTTGCCATTCCTCTGAGTGATGCTTGACTGCTACCATTTGAAATATGTGCCTCTATTCTCCAGGCGGGCTCCTGGTTGCTGACGCTTGAAAATTATTCTGTTGTTCTCCAGGTGGGCTCCTGACTGCAACAAAATAGACAAACAAAGAAAATTTTCTGCCCCAGTTTGGTGACTGGGCACATCATGTTATCCAATATCAAAATTAAAAGCTAAGATTTGGATTGTGCTTCCCTTATTTTCTAGGTGGGCGCCTGATTGCTGAAGCTCGAAAAGTATTCCCTTGTTCTCCAGGTGGGCGCCTGCTTGCAATGCTTGAAAAGTATTCCCTTGTTCTCCAAGTGGGCGCCTGACTACTGAACTTGAAATGTATTCCCTTGTTCTCCGGGTGGGCGCCTGATTGCTAAAATTTGAAATGTATTCCCTTGTTCTCCAGGTGGGCGCCTGACTTCAACAAAATAACAAACACAGAAGATTTTCTGCCCCAGTTTGATGACTGGGCGCGTCATGTTGCCAGATATTATTGAAAACAAAAATTTGAATTGGACTTCCCTTATTATCCAGGTGGGCGCCTGATTACTGAAGCGTGAAATGTATTCCCTTGTTCTCCAGGTGGGCGCCTGATTGCTGAAACTTGAAATATATATTCCCTTGTTCTCTAGGTGGGCGCCTGATTACTGAAACTTGAAAAGTATTCCCTTGTTCTCCAGGTGGGCGCCTAACTGCTGAACCTGAAATGTATTCTCTTGTTCTCCAGGTGGGCGCCTGCTTGTAGCAAAATAGACAAAACAAAGAGAAATCTTCTGCCCCTGTCTCAATCAAAGAAAGATTTGTTAATATAAAATAGTGGTTAGTTGCTGGCATTCTTGCTGGGTATGTTCTTGCTTCCGGCTCTGCTCCAACTTGTTTCCCCAGACTTGCCTTGAAACGTCTCGACTTCCTGACTGACTTTCAACCCTCTGGCTTTGACGACCCAAATGTTATATCCGGTATTGCTATGTTTGTATTTCTGACCCTTCTTTTGATACTTTGCCTCTTCCTCACAATTATCTGTTTAACCCACCGATGGAACTTCCAGTGGTCCTTCATGTCTTACTTTTCTTTTGATATTTTCCAATCCTGTTGTGACGTACAACTGGGAATATGGTAGTTAGCCTTGACATCCTTCTTTTGTTTTTGAACAGAACTGACACTGAAACATCCTATAGACAGACTCCAAGAGGGTGAAATGCAATGGCCTTGAAGGTTAAAGATGGAAAGACTCTGAAACGGATGATTTGTAATGAAAAAGGAAGAGAGGAAGACTTATCTGAGCGGAAAAACTGGTGCCACTGGTTTTGCCGTGCATTTTGGATTAACAGGCCTAATCTGTCCAACCAATCCAGTTTCAATTGCCACATTTGCCCTTCCGGACTTCCACAACCTGAATATTTACCAAAAACCCAAACCTCGCTCGTCTTGCCATGTTTTGAGCAGCTCTCAACCACAGACTTGTTTCATTTTCTCATATGAAAACGCACCTTCACCTTACGGTGCCCGTGAGGGTTTTCACCAACAAGACTCTCTCATTTTTGATTTCTCTCAAAACTCACTTCGTCTTACGATGCCTGTGAGGGTTTTCGCCAATAAGACTCTCATTTTTTATTTCTCTCGGCTCACGTCGCCTTACGGTGCCCGTGAGGGTTTTTACCAATAAGACTCTCTCATTTTCATCATGTTCCTTCTGGTACCGGAGTGTTGTCTTTGCCATGAATCACCTTTAACTCGTTCGTACTGTCACTTCTTGAAGACTGATCAGAAGGTCTTTCTTAGGACTGTAATGCGACTATTGGATGGGGTCTAAGAAAGAAGGGTATAGAGGCTCAAAATAATTCAATCATGGGTTTAACATTACAACTTTCGGAAATAACCTTTCTTACAATAATCACAACTTCTGCCCCAGTTTCTTTCTTGGGGATCTTCGGACTTTTGTTTTGGTGTGACTGAACCCAGAGAGAGGCTGCCTACATACCCTTTCGGGATCAAGTCAAATGTGGTTCAAGTCATAGAAATTACTTTGTTATGATTTTCTTCTTTTCCATTTTCTCTCTTCTTTTCCCCCATTTTTTTTTCTTCTTTTGTTTTTCTTTTCTCTTTCTTTTCTTTTCTCTTCTTTTCATTTCTTTTTTTTTTTTCATTTTTTCCCCTTTTTTCTTTTTTTTTTACTTTTTTTTTAATTTCATTTCCCTTTTCTTTTATTTTTCTCTTCTTTTGGCCTATTCTTCCTGTTTCTCCGCTGATCTTCCTCACCATTGCTTCTGCGTTTTGATATTGATTCTGAAAGAGGGGTACGAAAGAAAATAAAATAAAACTAAAAAAGGGGTAACAAAGGATAAAGAGTTTGGATAGCAGAACAAAATGCCTTCGTCATTTCAATCTCAAAAATATGCCAAATACAATTAAGTACAATTAGAAAAAGAAATCATACATAGTATCGTTTGAGTACATCAGAGTTGATAGCCATTTCTACACATTTTCCTTCCACATCTATCAGATATAATGCACCATTGGACAACAGTCGGGTTACAATAAATGGCCCCTGCCAGTTGGGGGTGAACTTTCCTTTTGCCTCAGCCCAGTGAGGTAGGATATGCCTCAACACCAATTGCCCTACTTTAAACTTCCGCGGACGCACTTTCTTGTTATATGCTCTTTCCATTCTCTGTTGGTACAACTGTCCATGACATACTACTGCCAATCTCTTTTCATCAATCAAACTCAATTGTTCCAAGCGAGCCTTGACCCATTCAACATCGTCAATTTCTGCCTCGGCGATAATCCGAAGGGATGGTATTTCAACCTCTGCGGGTATTACTTCTTCCGTACCTTATACCAATAAATAAGGAGTCTCCCCTACTGAAGTGCGAACAGTAGTGCGATACCCTAACAAGGCAAAAGGTAACTTCTCATGACATTGTCTGGACCCTTCCACCATTTTCATAAGTATCTTCTTGATGTTCCTGTTAGCTGCTTCGATCGCTCAATTCGCCTTAGGACGATATGGGGTGGAATTGCGGTGCGTGATCTTAAACTGCTGACATGTCTCCGCCATCAGATGGCTGTTGAGATTGGCACCATTGTCTGTGATAATTACCTTCGGGATTCCGAATCGATAAACTATATTCGAATGCACAAAATTGATCACTGCCTTCTTGGTCACTGATTCGAAAGTTTTCGCCTCAACCCACTTAGTGAAATAATCAATGGCTACCAGAATAAACATGTGCCCATTTGATGTCGCTGGCTCGATAGGCCCAATGACATCCATTCCCCAAGCAACGAAGGGCCATGGTACTGATATTGTATGCAATTCAGATGGTGGAGAAAGAATCAAATCTCCGTGTACTTGGCATTGATGACACTTGCGCACGAAACTGATACAATCCCGTTCCATAGTAAGCCAATAATAACCTGCTCAGAGAATCTTCTTTGCCAATACATATCCACTCATATGAGGTCCACAAACTCCCGCATGTACCTCGGTCATGATAGTTGTGGCCTGTTTAGCATCCACGCACCTCAATAAGCCAAGATCTGAAGTTCTTTTGTACAACACTCCTCCACTGAAGAAAAATCCGCTTGCCAAGCGCTAATGGCTCTCTTTTGATCCCTTGTGGCCTGTGCCGGATATACTCCCATCCTAAGGTATTCTTTGATATCATGAAACCACGGCTCACCATCGAGCTCTTCTTCCACCATGTTACAATAGGCATGCTGATCTCGGACCTGAATCTGCAACGGGTCCACATAAGCCTTATCTGGATGATGCAACATCGATGCCAAAGTGGCCAAAGCGTCAGCAACTTCATTATGAATCCTTGGAATATGCCTGAAGTCTAACGACTGAAACCGTTGACAAAGTTTATGCAAACACTGCCGGTACGGTATGAGCTTTAAGTCTCATGTCTCCCATTCTCCCTGAATCTGGTACACCAGAAGATCCGAGTCACCCATGACCAAGATCTCTTGGACACCCATGTCTATAGCCAACCTTAAACCCAAGATACATGCCTCTTATTCAGCTATGTTATTGGTGCAGTAGAAGCGAAGTTGAGCTGTAACAGAGTAGTGTTGCCCTGTCTCAGAAATAAGTACCGCTCCTATCCCGACGCCTTTGGTATTGGCAGCCCCATCAAAGAACAACTTCCACCCTGGCTTTTCGACTTGTTCTAATTCCTCGACATGCATTGTCTCCTCATCAGGGAAATATGTCTTCAAAGGTTCATACTCATCATCAACTGGGTTCTCGGCTAGATGATCAGCCACCGCTTGTGCCTTCATTGCGGTCCTGGTCACGTAGACAATATCAAATTCCGTGAGCAAGATTTTCCACTTTGCGAGCCTCCCTGTGGGCATGGGCTTATGAAAAATGTACTTCAATGGGTCCAACTGAGAGATGAGATAGGTGGTATATGATGACAAGTAATGTTTCAATTTCTGCGCTACCCAGGTTAAAGCACAACACGTTCTCTCAAGCTGAGTGTATTTTACCTCATAAGATATGAACTTCTTGCTGAGGTAGTAAATCGCCTGCTCTTTCTTTCCTTCTTTCCTGTGACGTCATGCTTCCACAGTACATAGCCAAAAGAGTTATCCAAAAACTATCAGATAGAGGATCAAGGGTCTTCCTGGCTCTGGCGGAACCAACACAGGTGGACTGGCCAAATACTCATTAATCTTGTCAAATGCTGCCTGACATTCATCGGTCCATCTGACCGCATCATCTTTCTTTAGCAGCTTAAAGATAGGCTCGCATATTGTTGTAAGCTGGGCAATGAACCTGCTGATATAATTCAACCTGCCGAGCAAACTCATCACCTCTTTCTTGTGTTTTGGCGGTGCTAACTCCTGAATGACTTTTATCTTGGACGGGTCTAAATCAATACCGCATCGACTTACCACGAACCCAAACAACTTCTCCGACGGAACTCCAAATGCACACTTCGCTGGATTAAGTTTGAGGTTGTACCTGCGGAGCCTCTGGAAAAACTTCCTCAGGTCTTTAACATGGTCACATTGCCTCCTTGACTTTATGATCACATCGTCTACATATACCTCAATTTCCCGATGTATCATGTCATGGAACATGGTGGTCATCGCCCTCATATATGTTGTCCCTGCATTCTTCAACCCAAATGGCAGGACCCTATAACAATACGTTCCCCAAGGCGTGATGAATGCCATCTTTTCTGCATCTTCCTCATCCATCAAAATCTGGTGATAGCCCGCATAACAATCCACGAAGGAACCAATCTTATGTTTAGCATAATTGTCAATCAATATGTGGATGTTTGGCAGCGGGAAGTTGTCTTTTGGACTCGCCTTATTGAGGTCACGGTAATCAATGCACACTCTGGTCATTCCATCCTTCTTTGGTACAGGCACAACATTAGGTAACCCGGTGGGATACCGGGTGACCCGGATGACCTTCGCATTAAACTGCTTGGTGACCTCTTCTTTGATTTTCACACTGATATCTATTTTAAATTTCCTCAACTTTTGCTTGACAGGAGGGCATGCCGGGTCGGTGGGCAATTTGTGGACCACCAAATCGGTGCTCAAATCTGCATATCGTCATATGACCACACAAAAACATATTTGTACTCAAGCAACGCTTTAATTATCTCTTCTCTGAGCGGAGCTTCCAAATGGACACTTATTTTTGTTTCCCGAACATTCTCTTGATCCCCTAAATTGATTGCCTATGTGTCAGAAATGTCATCTGAAATGACTCTGCCTGCAATCCCCATACCCGAAGGCAACCTAATCTTTGGGGTCCCGGCCTCTGAATCCCTTACAGCTGAAGAAAATTGGATGTTGCGCTTGCGATTGATGGAAATGTGGGATGCTTGGAATAATGGAAAGGAACCTCCAGGCACTATCACCGGATTCCCGTAGTTATTCCCTAGATCTGGAGGGGTTACCACAGTCCCTATCAACCGTCCAAAATATTCCCCTAGGGCAACCCACTATGACTGCGAACTTCTTCGGAACACCCTCTGAGGTTCACCCCCAGGTGTTCCCATCTGGAGTTGCTCCCAACATCTTCACGGCTCCACCATCCTCCGCAACAACACAACCATCACTACCGAAGCATGCTTTTGACCCTTCGGTCTTCACATTCTAGAATCCCATCTTTCAGGCTGACCCTCCTCATTATCCTCAATACACCTACTCTCAGCCACCATATGAGCTTACGCCGGGGTAGGACAAGACCCCCAAGGCCCCAGAGCAGGATGAGATGTCAAAGAGAATGAGAAGTCTCGAGCAAAGCTTGAAAAATATGCAAGGCTTGAGTGGGCAGAAGAGCGTCTCCTATACAGACTTGTGTATGTTCCCGCATGTACACTTGCCATCAGGATTCAAAACACCAAAATTTGAAAAGTATGACGGACATGGTGACCCCATTGCTCACCTAAAGAAATATTGCAATTAGTTACAGGGTTCCGATGGCAAAGAAGAACTGTTGATGGCATGTTTCGGGGAAAGCTTGATTGGTATCGCTTCAGAGTGGTATATGGATCAGGATGTCTCGCATTGGTATATATATGATGATCTAGCCTGAGACTTTATTCGGCAATTTCAGTACAATACAGACATTGCGCCAGACAAGAATTATTTGGCGAATCTAAAAAAAAGGCCTCAGAGAGTTTTCGCGAATATGCAATCAAGTGGCACGAGCAGGCATCAAGGGTGAAGCTTCCAATGGATGAGGTGGAGATGGTCACTGTTTTCCTGAAGGCCCAAGAAGCAGACTACTTTCAAAATATGATGTCCGCCATGGGTAAGCCTTTCGTAGAGGCAATAAAAATCAAAGAGATGGTAGAGAATGGGCTAAAAACTGTGACAATGTCCACAAATGAACACACCTCCGTGCTATTGGGTTGTCTCATTGATTTGCATACATGAAATACCACTTTCTCATCACCCACACGGAATGTCAACTCCCCAGCTTCAACATCTACCAATGCCTTCCCTGTAGCTAGGAAAGGTCTTCCAAGAATAATTGGCACCTCAAAATCCACCTCGCAGTCCAATATCACAAATCCGCCGGCAATATAAAATTATCAACACAAACAAGGACATCATCAATTATGCCCAAGGTATGCTTCATTGATCGGTCCACCATTTGAAGTCGCATGGAAGTTGGTCTAGGTTGACCAATCCCTAGGGTCTTGAAAATCGAATAGGGCATCAAGTTAATACTAGCCCCCAAGTCACACAAGGCTTTAGCAAATTCCGCACTACTAATAGTGCAAGGGATAGTGAAAGCTCCGGGATCCTCAAGTTTTGGGGCCATAGAATGAACAATAGAACTCACTTTATGCGTTATTTTAATTGTTTCACACTCCACTGACCTCTTCTTGGTAACCAAATCCTTCATAAATTTTGCGTAACCCGGCATTTGTTCAAGGGCTTCCACCAATGGCACATTTATAGTAAGACTCTTCATCATTTCGATGAACTTCTTGAATTGGTTGTCTCCTTTTTGCTTTGCTAGCCTTTGAGGGTAAGGCGGAGGTGGCCTAGGCACGAGTTCCTTGGCCTTGAGAACCGCTGGCTCGGGAATATTAATAATGTGTTCCCTAGACGGGTTCACAGCATCTTGAGTCTCTACCCCGGCTTCATCATCAATATCGATCCGCACATCATTTGGTACACTTGGTCCAACCACATTTTCAACATTCAAAGGCACATCATCATCATTCAACTCAGCTTCATCATCCATAACCCAATTTTCATTTGAGGCATTCACATCACCGCCTCTTCCGCTTCTCGTTGTCACGGCCATCACATGGTTATTCCCTCACTTCGGGTTCACTACCGTGTCACTTGGTAGAGAACCCTTAGGTCGAGTATTTAATGATTGTGAAATTTGTCCTATTTGCACCTCCAAGTTCCGAATATATGTATTATGAGAAGCAAATTGGGCGTCGGAATCTTGGTTCTTCTTCATCATTTGATCAAACATCATCTCTATTCTACCCATGTCACTTCCGGACGAACTAGCACCTTGTGATTGAAAGGGCGGCGGGTTGTTCGGTTGTTGAAACATCGGAGGCCTTTAAAAGCCTTACCCCCGATTACCTTGACCACCATTGTTATTCCACCCACCTTGACCATTGTTGTTGTTCCAGTTGTTGTTGTTTCCGTTCCAATTTCCACCATTGTTATTTTGATTCCCCCAATTGTTGTTTTGGTTGTTCCCATTCCAATTTCCACCACTTTGTTGTTGATTTCCCTAATTTCCTTGGGGTCGCCATTGTTAATTTCTCTGGTTTCCTCTATTCCCTTGGTAGTTATTAATATATTGACAATCTTCACTTTGCTCATCATAGCACTTGTTCGAATAACCACCACTATCATCATAGTTATTACAGTTTCCTTGAGATTGTTGCCCTCTTTGCCTTCTTTTCATCATATTCACTCCTTCCATGGCATTGACTTGGCGCGGGTTTTGAACTTGGTGCAATTGTGCCTTCGCCTATTGATTCATTGTTGTTGTGAGTTCGGCAATGGATTGGCTGCGATCATGCAACTCCTTATGCAAATGAATGACATTAGGGTCACCTTGGGGAACGTTTGCCGGCTTTGCCACGCCGAAGAAGTATCGGCCATTTCATCTAACACATCACAAGCTTCATTGTAAGGGAGCTTCATAAAATTTCCTCCCGCCAATTGGTTCACAATACATTGGTTGGTTGTGTTGATGCCCCTATAGAATGTTTGTTGAATCATCACATCATTCATATCATTATTTGGACACTCTTTAACCATAATTCTAAGTCTCTACCATATTTCATGCAAGTGTTCCGTTGGCTCTTATTTGAAAGCCAAAATTTCATCACGGAGCCCCGCCATGTGACTTGAAGAAAAGAACTTGGTAATAAATTTGTACTCCAATTCATCCCACATTGTGATGGAATGATTTGGAAGTCTTTCTAACCAATCCAATGCTTTACCCCAAAGAGAGAACGGGAAAAGCCTCAATCTCAATGCATCCTCTGACACGTTTGTTTGTTTACTCCCCAAGCAAGTATCTACGAACCCCTTCAAGTGCTTGTATGCAGTTTGGTCGGATGCGCCCGTAAAATACCCTCTTTGCTCGAGCAAAGTCAACATAACATTAGTGATTTAAAAATTCCCCCCCCCCGGATTCGGGGAGGAACTATGGCACTTGCATAACCCTGGTTTGGAAGGACTCTTGGAGCTACTCTTGGTGGAGGAGGAGGAGGCTCTGGTATGTTCTCATTTGTATTGGCATTTGCATTTGCATTTCGTCCTCTCCTTGGAGCTTGAGGTAATACATCTTCTTTTTCAAGATCCTCAACCTCCTCCCCCGCGACCACGTTGCTAAGAGGGTCATTTCCGTTTAGAGCCATTTGTACCTGATAGATCGACACAACAAAATTAGTAAACGAGAAGGAAAGAGAAGCAAAACACCAAACTAGCTACACAGATAGTCAACACCGTAAGCTCCCCAGCAACGGTGCCAAAAATTGATCACAGCCGTCTCAACACTACACAATTGTAGGAAGAGCGGGTAGCAATAGCTTTTACCCGAATAGTGGTTCGGGATCGAATTTCCACATGAAGCTTGGAGTGGAGTTGTATTGTCTGTTTAGCCTAGAATTGCGTTTGTACTTCTAATTGCACTCCTAACATTTTGGAGTTTTTATATTTAAAACTACTATTGTAAAACTAACGATTAAAACTGAATTATGCTAGGAGAATATTGCTAAGTTGTATTTAATATGGAGAAAGGTACTAGGGTCGTGACACTACCTAGGTGGCTAGCTAACGGGTATAAGTTACTAAGGGGAGATTGATATATTTGGGGCTTATGCGATAACCGTTGTACAATTGTATTCATTCTCACACCTCTCGGTAGGGAGAACGATTTTGCCCAATTGACTCTCTCAAGACTAATTGGGTAGGCCAATTTGACCAAGCAACTAGGGTTCAAGTAGGGTAATTACTCTCTCGAGGTTTAACCCGTTAATTGGGACTACCATTCTCATGGGTCCATCCCAATTCCTTGTTGGGTCAACTTTAGGGTCATAGACTCTCTTTCTCAAGAAGAGTTAGACCCACTAAGCTTTGAATTCATGTTTGCACCCAAATATTCTAGATTAAAACACAAAATTAACCCAAATAGCAAACACCCAATCTCAATCTCACCTAGAATACAACGCCCATTAACTACCCACACTAGGGTTGAGACACAACCCTTGCTAATGGGTATAGCTAGACATAATTAGAGAAGAAACAGAAGAAATAGATGATGAAAATAACATAATGATTGATTACTAATTAGAAATTATGATATTGAAGAGAAAAATTGCCAAAATAGGCTAAAAAATACGTCTCACGAGCGCAGCTCTTGTTCAGAACATAAAACTTGACCTAAAAATGGTAAAATATACCCCTGCGGGGTCAGCGCGGACCGCGCAAAAAGGTAGCGCGGTCGTGTTGGCTCTTGGACTCTTGAAATCTGCTCTCTGAAGTTGGGACCGCGGACCTCGCAAAAATGTAGCGCGACCGCGGTAGAAGACTGGCGCGGACCGCACAGAAATGTAGCGCGGCCGCGTGGCTAGACTTGGCCAAAACTCCAGCTCTCTGAATCTCATCCACGCGAAAGGCGTAGAAATGTAGCGCGGCCGCGTGGGACTTTGTCTCACAATTGTGGGTCTTTGAACCTTATTGGAGCGGACTGCGTAGAAATGGAGTGCGGCCGCGTGGATTGCCCTTGAATTAACCAGTCTCAGAATCTCCTAGCGGGACCGCATCGCATATCAGGCTTGTTTAACGGTAATGTTGTGCGCCATCACAATCTATGGTTAGAATTGAGTCCTGACAGATGGTGGTGGCTTTTGTGAAGCCTTTTTAGTTAGAAATCCGTCAAAAAGCTGGGCATTAAATTAAGTGTAAGAAATTTAAAGACAAAATTCAATATAAGCCATCAGCAGAAGTGCAGACGAGAAAGGAAATTGCCACCGCGGTTTCAATATATAGGAGAAGAACAAAAGAAAAAAGAAAAAAGAAAAATAAAAAATACGAGACAAATTGAAAACAAATATTGAATAAATAGAGAATATAGTTAATAAAAAAATTACATGGAAAAACGTGAGTAGTGCATGTATTAGTTACACTATTATTTTTTAAATTAGTATTTGTAAAAAAAGTGATACACCGCTCTAACCAAAGACTAGAGGGTTTTAGGACTCTCACAAAGTTTAAGTGTTGTATTGGAAAAATGGGAAGTCCTGTGTACAAAAATATATACTATTCCCTAAATAATAAATGTATGCATAAAATTTTAAACTTTAAAATGTATAGGCTCATTAGTTAGCAATATGGTCAGGTAAACCCATCAAAAGTTAAAATGATCATATTTAAATGATTATGACAAGTGGCAAACTTATAATTACTTGCTTGAACGGAAGCTTAACTATCTTCTCCATACTAAGTTGAGCTTAAAATTATAAAAAGAAATTTTATTTGTAATTTTCTTAATCATTCAATACTATTTGACATGTACAAAGACTTTGATTACTTCCGGAAGCAGAACATGCACAACTATGTGGCATCAGACTTGCTGGCCACTTGAAGAGAGCGAGGTCGCCACAATTAACTTTATCACATGTTCCATTAGCCGTGAAACTTCCAGGGCAAAACTTAGGGTCACCTGATACAAAAACATGAGAAGATTATATCTTAATCGATACAAATGAAAAGACGGAACAGAAAACATATATTGAAGAATATATTTATACCTAGCAAAGGGTCACACAAAGCGAAAAATACTGCCATCGAGAGGAGGGAAAGCACAATGTAACTCTTCATGACTCTTGAATTTTGTATGATGTGAAGTATGAATTTGCTGTTATTGATATTCAGTATCTAGTACACTTATATAGGCCTCGAAAGAATAAATAAGATCACTACATTAGTTCAAATAATATTGGTTATCTGGAAAGAAATTAAGTTACTTGCTAAATACAAGGTTTCAAGTAACTACTTCAATTTCTCATTAAGTACTTACAAAATATCAATTTGAAGTATAAATTACAAGAACTTTAGAACTTGGAATATTATTCATATTCATCAGCCAAGAGAGCCTCGGACCAACAATGACTTGGCGGGCATTAACCCCGCTTGCACGGCTACCTCGAACCCACTTCTTGGGGCATTGAGCCATGCAAGCTACCAGCAAGGGGCGGAACGCTACGTCGGGTCGGGAGATGAAGCTGAGCAGCGGTGTATAGTCCGAGCGCCCTTATGAGCAGCGGTGTATAGTCCAAATGACTTTCTAAAGTCAGCGAAAGACGGCCCCCCATGTATCATCACCTCGAGTCAATAACACCAATAATAGCAGTCGTAATAACAATAGCAGCAATGTCGAGACAGTATAATCTCGTTCGACATGGAGAAGCTCGGGAAGGAGACCCCTATACAGCTGATAAGAATGCTGCCATACAGCCTTAGGGCCGTGAACCCCAAACATGGTAGTTAACAATTGAAGAAGATGGTGAAAAAATGGTGAGGAGCATTGGATGAGTGAATAGAAAAAGACACTTAGCTAAAGAAATAGCATCAATATTCGCCCATTTATAGGGAGAAATCACACTGTCTTCGATGTCTTTGAAAGATGGATCGACAGGCACAATCACTGCGTTCTTGAAAATCGAATCGATGGCGGTACTGCCACTTTGAAGAACAAGAATCAACAGTGCATTGAATGGCATCGAAAAGACAAGTCCAAGGGTTTTCCCGATTGTCACAAAGGCTCACGTCATAGGCTGCATCACCGATATCACATCGGGGCAGGGAACTTAAGGAGTTGATCGTCAGATTCGTTTGCTATCGCTTCGAGCTAGGAAAAGCAGAGACTATCTGTGTATGGCAAAATCGGAGGATCCAATTTCCCGTCATTAAATCATTTCGGAAGATCGCCTTGAAGCCTCGAGGCTGCAAAGATGCGCTCGAGTCTTCTCCCTCGGAGTCCCTCAATACCCGATCTTGAGATGATGTCGGTCGAGGCTAAAGTAAAAATGGGAGTTCCCAAGATGCGGCTATGTGTATCGCAGCTGAGTCTGGCTGAGCCTAGCCAAGCTAGTCTGAGCCCTACTCGGGGCGTCATTTCCAGCCGTCCCATATCCACACCTTTACGGCTAATATTTCTTTACCCTATAAGCTTCCCCCTATATATAAAGGGGATTCTGTTTATTTAGTAGAGGACTGATGTTGCTCCAAACGCTCTACATAAAATACATGATAACTCTCTATTTCTCTCTAAGACACTCTCTCGACATTGTTGTTCAATCTTATTATTCTCATACTTGTTCCATGTTCATCGCTTATTTATTGCTTATTATTGGCCATAAAGAGCCTCCTTTGATATTATTGCATCTGTTAGCCCTTCCCCGATTTCCCCTGATAGCTCGAGCCCGACCTCGAAACCCCACCTCGATGCCCCCAAATCGACAAGCTCGAGGCCCCGAACGGCTATCTCTCGGTTCGATTACTACTTTACTTTAGCTGGCGTCTCACCCTCACACTACACATACATGGCACCAACTGGTCCATAACTAGCATAAAAATATATCACGTATTTTTAGTGTCTCGTCAACAAATTTAATTGTTGTTACCATTTTCACGATAAACACTAACCATACTAAATTTATCAAAATCTGACATCATTTTCCTATCCAAATCCCCAAAATCCACTCTCCAATTCTCATGCCCTAATCTCTAAAATTATACCTCAAGACCACACAATCTAGGTGGAAAAATAATTGGGGAAACAAGATTTATGATCAAAAGCAACCACAAGAAGCTTACCATAGAATTACCCTCGAAAATCCTCTTCAAAGTTGCCTAAGCCGGAGCCAAAAATGTTGAAACAAGACTAAAATTGTGAACCCTCATTTTTAAATATCATGCCCAAGGTTTCCGCACATGCGACTCATTTACCGCATTTACGGAATCGCTTCTGTTGAACAAGTTCCGCTTCTGCGGAAATAACTGACCGTCCACCGCACCTGCGGTCCAAACATGCACATGCTCCCTATAATTGGCTTATGCGACCATCTCAGGTGCGGGAACTTCATCGCACCTGCCCCTTCTACACACCTCCTCCAATCTCACATATATGATCTGTTGCTCGCTTCTGCAAGCTCGCACCTATGATGAGACATCCGCAGGTGCGATTATGAAAGCTGATTTCAACTGCAGCAGCCTTCTAATTTCCGAACGTGTTCCGTATATCACTCAAAATTAGTCGGAGGCCTTCGGGACCACAACCAATCATACTAACAAGTCCCATAATATTGTAAGAACTTAGTCGAACTTGAAATCACGCAAAACAACATCAAAATACCAAATAACCCCCAGATTCAAGATAAGAATTTATAAATTTCTGAATTCTTCAAGCGATGCCGAAACCCACCAAACTACGTATGAATGACCTGAAATGTTTGCACACAAGCCAGAAATCACACCACAAACCTACTCCATCTTCTGAAAATTCAATCTGACCCCGATATCAATATTTTCATAGTCGGCTAGAATCGCCAAAATTCTAACTTTTGACAATTAAAGCCTAATTCTACCATGGATCTCCAAATCACCTTCAGGACGCGCAAAATCACCTACCAAAGCTAACAGAACAATCAAAATTCAATCCGAGGTTGTTTATACATAAGTCAACATCCGGTCAACTTTCCTGACTTAAACCATCTCACAAGAGACTAAGTGTCTCAACTCATTCGAAAATTACTCCAGACCCGAACCAACTAACCCGGTATGTCATAATAAAGTCGTAAAACACAAAAGAAGAAGAAAAATATGGGAACATGGCTACAAATATCGAAACGATCATCCGAGTCGTTACAAAAGTCATGGATTCGGTTTCAATGGACAAATAGATCATTAATGAGGAAGATAGATAATCGCTAAGGGTGGCTCTTTTCTGGTGGAAGTTACACGATGTGTAAAAAGGCTTCTTTTGGAGTATTTAATCGAAAGTGTTTTATTTTGTTCAATTTAGTTGAATAAAAATAAAAGAAAATTTTCAAAATTGGAGAAAATAGATGAACATAAATGCTGGTCTAGGAACGTGCCAAATAACCTTTCTAGCCCCTGTTTTATATATTTATATAAATTATATATTATAAAGAGAAATTTTATTTGTTATTTGCTCAATCATTCAGCACAAATTTTATATGATTCCTCATTGATCAATTATCCAATACATTGATATTGATTACCATTTCTCTTGTATTAATTAATTTAGCAAACTACTTGACATGTACAAAGACTTTGATTACTTCCGGAAGCAGAACACGCACAACTATGTGGCATCTGACTTGCTGCCCACTTGAAGAGAGCGAGGTCGCCACAATCAACTTTATCACATGTTCCATTAGCCGTGAAACTTTCAGGGCAAAACTTAGGGTCACCTAACACAAAAACATGAGAAGATTATATCTTAATCGATGCAAATGAAAAGATGGAACAGAAAACATATATTGGAGAATATATTTATACCTAGCGAAGGGTCAAACAAAGCGAAAAATATTGCCATAGAGAGGAGGGAAAGCACAATGTAACTCTTCATGACTCTTGAATTTTATATGATGTTAAGTTGTTCTTATTGATATTAGTAGTTAGTACACTTATATAGGCCTCGAAGGAATACATAAGATTACTACATTAGTTCAAATAAGATTGGTTATCTGGAAAGAAATTAAATTACTTGCTAAATACAAGGTTTCAAGTATCTACTTTAGTTTCTCATTAAGTACTTACCAAATATCAATTTGAAGTATAAATTACAAGAACTTGAGAACTTGGAATATTATTCATACTATATTTTATCAAGTGAATGGAAAATATTTTCAAAACATCTTCTCAACCTTATCTACCCTCACCAACTCACCCTACCCCCTCTCCAAAAAAGTTTTTTTTTCAAATTTAAGTTTTTTCGTTACCACCCACCCTATTACCCCTGCACCCTACCTCACCACGCCCCACCCCCCTCCCGCAAAAAATTACTACTTTTCTACCTTAATTTTTTATTGCAATTTCAAATTTCTGTTTTTCCGTTTTTGTGCACCATCACCACCCCCTCAACTGCGTCCCCTCCCACCCTCCCGCACAAAAAATAGTTTACTTTATTTTTTTAGCTTTTGTTTATTTATTTATAAGTTTAAAGTTTCAAAGTTATGACTTCGGAGGATTATGTATTTGGAAGTTTACAGGTTTGAAAATTATAAAGTTTACGTGTTAGAAATTCCGCGGTTTCGAAAGTTTAGCGGTTCGAAATTTTATGAAAAATGTGGGTTCAGAAGGTTGTTGGTTTGAAACTTTATGACTTCACGTTTATTATATCAAATTATTTGTGAATGCTCTTGAGTAGTCATTTTTCTTAATTTGCGTACCAAACACCAAAAAATGAATAAAATTACTACTTAGTTTGCAAGAAAATATTTTCTTGAAAAATATTTTTCGTTATACCAAACACACCCTTAGTCTTCGGGGTTCTCTCCTAATATCCTTGCAATCAAAGGATAATATTAGCTAATCCTACACCTTTAAGGTCCCGAGTACTTTACATTTTAATTGAAAAATTAATGACGCTACTTAGGTGGCCTTAATGTAATGATGGAGCCTTGCGAGAGTGGGAACATAATTGGGACTTAGTAATAATATCGAGTGGAGTCGAGTTCAAGTGATGAAAACTATTAATGTTGGAAAAAAATCATAAAGATGAGAAAAAATTTACTCCCATGTATACTTGAATGTGTTGTTGCTCGCGTCACATGCTAGGTGTTGAGCATGCCTGAGAAGCTAAATAAGCTTGTGTGGTTTATGTTTGCCAAGGCGAGCTCAGGTAGTTTGACGACCCAAAATCCCATCAATGCTCGTAATTTTACCTAATCTCTAAGACAAGATATGTCAATCACGCAATGATATTAAAAAAGGATATAATACGCCTAAAATTACCATAAACAGCAGAAAAAAGCTCCACAAAGCCAAGATAAAGGTACATAAGCCAAACTCCCGAAACCATGTAATATAGATTCATGAGCTCTAAATTGAATACATAACGGGTCTTAAAAAGTACAACACTATATGAAAGTATTACAATAGTGTGAAAATAAAGGAAGAGGAATCCAAGGGTTTGCGTCATCCATACACCACTACCTTGAATTTTCTTGAACGGTCCAAATCTCACTCTCGAGGCCCGCTACCTCCAACACCCAGATCTGTTGTCATGACCTAAAACCAAACCTTCGTGATGGCGCCTATAATGGTACATGGAAAGACAACTATTCTACCATTTCAACATAACAAAAGCTTCGAAAAATATTGAAGTAGTTAAATTTAAGGAAAAACCCTTTAAAAACAGAATAAAACTCGCAACTCAATACAAATCTCCCCCAAAACCAGGGTGTCACCAAGTTCATGAGCATCTATATAGAGATATAGTCTAATACTACATCTAGGGGATAAGAACCGAAACATAAAAGAAGATAAGGAGGGAAAGTCATGGTCTGCAAACGCCATGCAGCTACCTTGATAATCTTCGAAGATCTTTACTCCACAACTCAGCAACCGCCGTGACTGGAAGCACCTGAATCTGCACACGAGGTGTAGGTTGTTGCATGAGTACAACCAACTCAATAAGTAACACATCTAACCTTTGGACCGAAATTAGTGACGGGCTCAATCGGTACACCTCAATATAGAAATAATAGTGCGGAATGGTAGGCATGCTTTCGAGCTCAACAGTTGAACTCAATACAGTAGGATAGAGATATTCTAAATGATATGAAGAATATAACTTCTCTACTTCTACATTAAAATGCACATGTTGTATGTGATGCACCACGCTGAATGCCTCGTGCTCATACTTTCCAGTCTCACCTGCGGGCTCGAATGTCATGAAACCAACCCAGAACAATTATATGATGAATTAATAAATAACAAAGACTGAGATTTGACATAAAAATGCATGAACATGCCAGAGTTCGGAATATTAATGAAAATAGTGAGGTGACAACAAGAAAAGACAACTGAGGGTCCCAACAATATTGGCATAAAGCCTAAATATGATAGATAGCATGATTTGCAACCCAATAAATTTGTCCCATGGTGGAAACATGGATATCAACACGATAGAGTCAGTAAAGGTTGCCATGGAATCACCCAAGTCACTATTCTCATGATGCACACCTACACGTCCGTCATTTGACATGTGCGTGACCTCAGTACTGATCACATAACACACAGTTCGGGATTTTTGAACCCTCAGAACCAAGTTTGAAAGAGTTACTTACCTCAAATAAAGAGAAGTCCTACTCTGAAATGCCTTTGCCTCCCAAATCGGCCTCCAAACGTCCCGAATGTAACCACAAGTAATACAATACGATCAATATAGGCTAAAGTAATCAATTCCATAAGAAAAATACCAAATTATAGCAAAAATCCAAAATCGGCTCAAACCCAGCCCCGGGGCCACGTCTCGAAATCAGAAAAATGTCAAAAAACACCAAAGCCCATTCACTCATGAGTCTATATGTATACGACAAAATCAAAGGGTCCAATTTACCGTCATTCAAGCATTTCGGAAGATCTCCTCGAAGCCTTGAGGCTGCAAAGATGCGCTCGAGTCTTCTCCCTCAGAGCCCGTCAATACCCGGCCTTGAGAGGGTGTCGGTCCAGTGTAAAGTAAAAATGGGAGTTCCCAAGACGTGGCTGAGTCTGTCACAGCTGAGTCTGGAAAGGCCTAGGCAGGCTATTCTGAGCCCTACTCGGGGCATCATTTCCAGCTGTCCCATATCCATACATTTACAGTTAATATATGTTTTACCCTATAAACTCTCCCCCCCCCCCCCC
>MU673776.1:0-64571 GCA_026770625.1 Nicotiana glauca | reverse complement strand
AGTTATGGACCAGTTGGTTCCATGTAAATGGGATTCTGTTTATTTTGTAAAGGACTGATGTTTCTCCAAAGGCTCTACATGAAATATATGATAACTCTCTCTCTTTATCTCTAAGACACTCTCTCAACGTTGTTGTTCTATCTTATTATTCCCATACTTATTCCATATTCATCGCTTATTTATTGCCTAGCCATAAAGAGCCTCTTTTGATATTATTGCATCTGTTAGCCCTTTCCCGATTTCCCCTAATAGCTCGAGACCCGACCTCAAGGCCTCCAAATTGTCTAGCTTGAGGCTCGAAACGACTATCTCTCGGTTAGATTACTACTTTACTTTAGCTCGCATCTCACCCTCACACTACACATACATGGAACCAACTGGTCCATAACTAGCATAAAAATAGATCACATATTTTTGGAGTCCCATCAACAAATTTAATTATTATTACCATTTTCACGGTAAACAGTGTGGCGCCCACCATAGGGCTAAAAATAATTTTGATTATTTTCTTGCTAGTTTCGTAGTACAACACACGTTATCTTTCACACTTATTCTTGTCCAAGATCTTTGATTGTAGGTCAAAATGTCTGGCTCAATGAACAGAGTTGAGAATAACAACCTCGAAAACCATGTAGAGAACAGTGTAGCAGTTTTAATCATCGGCGCGCCACCACTGAACCTCGATAATGCGCCTAGACCGATTCCAGCGGACACGCGTTCACAAGACGCACAATAGGTCGATGAAACCTCGCGCACCGACAGAAGTGTACAACGAGATGACCAACAGGAAGCCCAAAAAACTCCAACTCGGGAAGAACATGAAGTTAGCCTTTATGTTATCTTTGAAATTTTGCAGGCACAACAGTTGGCTATCATTCAGCTGCAAAGCCATCCAAAATTCCCACCACCGTAGCACAAGGAATAACTCCTCCGGCCGAACAGGTACCTGAGAGACTGAGCAATAATGGTTTGACAACCGACCCTGCTGTCGTAAAAATGCTCGAGGATCTTTCTAGAAGGATTGAGTCAGGCGAGAAGATGATAGATTCTAGCGACAAGAAGGTTGAAACTTACAACTGCGAGGTCGACCAAATCCAGTGCACACCCCTGATCCTGAAACACGTAGACTCGAGGAAGTTTGTGCAGCGGCCGTTCCCAAAGGAAGCAGCTCTGAAACCCATCCCAAAGACATTTAGAATGCCGGAACTCCCGAAGTACAAAGGGACCTGAGACCCCAACGAGCACGTTAATGACATAAAAGGCGACGAGATCGAGTCCGTCTTACTAAAGAAGTTCGGGGAAACACTCTCAAAGGGGCTATGATGTGGTACCATAATCTAGCTCCTTAGCTCCATAGACTCATTCGACATGCTGGCAGACTCCTTCATAAAGGCACACGCCGGTGCTATCAAAGTAGCAGTTCAAAGAAGCACTTCAGAGGAAAAGACAAAGAAGAAAATAGGAGGAGCATAAAGGAATGAAAAAATGCCATAGCCCGCAAAATGTCGAGGACCTTCATCAGCCAAGAGAGCCTCGAACCAACAACGACTTGGTGGGAATTAACCCCGCTTGCATGGCTACTTCGAACCCACCTCTTGGGGCATTGAGTCGTGCAAGTACCAGCAAGGGACGAAGCACTACGCCGGGCCGGGAGATGAAGGTGAGCAGCGGTGTATAGTCCGAGCGCCCTCATGAGCAATGGTGTATTGTCCAAATTACTTTCTAAAGTCAGTAGAATATGGCCCCCATGTATCATCACATCGAGTCAATAACACCAATAATTGCAACCGTAATAACAATAGCAGCAATGTCGAGATGGTATAACCTCGTTCGACATAGAGAAGCTCGGGAAGGAGGCCCCTATACAGCTGATAGAATGCTGCCATACAGCCTTAGGGCTGTGAACCCCAAACATGACAGTTAACAATAGAAGAAGATGGTGAAAAGATGGTGAGGAGCATTGGATGAGTGAATAGAAAAACACACTTAGCTAAAGAAATAGTATCAAAGTTTGCCCATTTATAGGGACAAATCACACGGTCTTCGATGTCTTTGAAAGATAGATCGACATGCGCAATCACTGTGTTCTTGAAAACCAAATCGATGGCGGTACTGCCACTTTAAAGAACAAGAATCAATAGTGCATTGAATGGCATCGAAAAGACAAGTCCAAGGGTTTTCCCGGTTGTCACAAAAGCTCACGTCATAGGCTGCATCACCGATATGACATTGGCGCAGGGAACTTAAGGAGTTTATCGTTGGATTCGTTTACTATCGCTTCAAGCTAGGAAATGCGGAGACTATCTGTGTACGACAAAATTGGAGGATCCAATTTCCCGTCATTAAAGCATTTCGGAAGATCGCCTCGAGGCTGCAAAGATGCGCTCCAATCTTTTCCCTCGAAGCCCATCAATACCCGATCTTGAGAGGATGTCGGTTGAGGCTAAAGTAAAAATGGGAGTTCCCATGATGCGGCTGAGTCTGGCTAAGCCTAGTCAGGCTAATCTGAGCCCTACTCGGGGCGTCATGTCCTGCCGTCCCATATCCATACCTTTACACCTAATATTTTCTTTACACTATAAGCTTCCCCTCTATATAAAGGGGATTCTGTTTGTTTAGTAGAGGACTGATGTTGCTCCAAAGGCTCTACATGAAATACATGATAACTCTCTCTCTCTTTCTCTCTAAGACACTCTCTCGACATTGTTGTTGCTGATGCCCAATTTTTCCCTATCTATTTTTTATACTCAAAATATTCTCAAAATAGCATGTAAAGTATGACCAAGAATTTTGACATTTTTCTAATTTTTAAAAGCTTTTAAAAATCATTTTATTTTTTTGTTGTAACAGAACGAGATCCAATAATTATTCCAAAACTATCATTTTGGTGAGTAATTTATTTGTATCCTCATATTTACATCACAATGTAATTAAGGTAGTTTTTGCATATTTTTTTGATAAATCTATTTGATATTTTAAGCTAAAATTGCATAAAATTGTAATTATAGCCTATATTGCGATTAATAGCATCTTACAATCTTAAATTTGCTCCCAGTATTTTTCAATTAATATTTATATATTATTAATAAATTTAGTGCTTTTAATTGGTTTTAAAAATTATTTTTTACTATTTTAATTAAATTAAAAGGGCTGAAGTTAAATCCACGAGTGGATATTGTCGAGCCCCCTTTTCCTCCACGGAGAATGTCCGATTTATGACGTTCATGGGGGTAATAACTCATTTCCTTTTGGGATGTGGGTTTTTGAAGAGTCTCCACCTAACGGATTATAGTGCATTAGGGCACCTAGAGCGATTAACTCTTAGACAAGTTTGCATTACCAGAGATTTTAGATAAGGGCTTGAAATTACCTTGAGGGGAAGGTGTTAGGCACTCCTCTCGGTCCACAATGGTGGTTCCCACCGAAATTATATTTTATCAATTAGTCCTTTAACAAATTGTGACGACCTGACCGATCGTCTTAAGAATTAACACCCCGATCCCCTATTAACTGCTTCCCCCAAGTTTATTTCTGCTAATGTGATTGCCGAGATGTTCGGTTTTGAGTTTTCGGAGAGTTTTGACACACTTAGTCCCTAAATGATAGCTTAAGTGTCGAAAAATTGATCGTAGTCAGAACAGTGTGAAGAAAGACTCAGAATAGAAATTTGATGGTTCTGTTAGCTTCGTTAGGTGATTTTGGGGGTTAGGAGCGTGCTCGGATTGTGTTTTGGAGGTCCATAGCTAATTTAGGCTTGAAATGCCGAAGGCTGAATTTTGGAAGTTTCCGGTTCGATAGTAAGATTTTGATCCAAGATTTGGAATGGAATTTTGAGAGTTGAAGTAGTTCTGTTATGTTAGTTGGGATGTGCATGCAAAGTTTCAAGTCATTCGGACGAGTTTTGGTAGACTTTTTGATCGAAAATATATTTTTAGATTTTTTGGAAATTTTAAGGTTGAATCCGATGAAAAATAGGTGTTTTAATGTTGTTTTGAGCATTTCGAAGATTGGAACAAGTTTGAATGATGTTATGGCTTATGTTTGTAGGTTTAGTTGAGGTCATGGGAGCCTCGGGTGTGTTTCGGATGCTCAACGGGTCATTTTTAGAACTAGTTGAATTGTAGAAAATCTGTAAGTTGATATCCTTCTTCGCCTTCGCGTCTTCTCCTCCGTGTTCGCTAAGAGTAATCTTGGAGGAGGAATTTATTGTTCTTTGCATTCACGTATATCTTCCAGCGTTCGCAAAGGTTTGCCTTCCCCCTTCTTCGTGTTCGCACCCAACCCCTCGCGTTCGCATAGTAGAATCAAGGGGCTGTGGCTATTTTCTTCTTCACGTTCATGTCAAAGCCTCCGCGTTTGCGTAAGGCCCTGCTCTTTACTTTCCGCGTTCGCATCCCTTATCTCGCGCTCGCGATGGCATTTTCTTTGCAGCTTCAGTTCTTTCTTCGCGAACGTGATTGTCCTTCCGTGTTTGCAATGCACAAATTACCTAGGCTTACTCTTAAAAATCCCAATCCGAGGGTTTAAGATTGTTTTCATAATTTCGAATTTGGGAGCTCGGTAGGGGCGATTTATAAAGACTTTTGCACCTGGGAAACTTGGGTAAGTGATATCTATCCAACTTAAATCAATTTCCATGATTCATAACTTGAATCTAGCCTTTAAATTTCGAATTTGTTGGAAAATTTTGGGAAAAAAATTGATAAACTTCATAGGCTGAATTATTGGTTTTTGATTGAGTTTTTGACATCCGATTTGAGAGATTTTTATATGAATAGACTCGTGTGAGTGTGAGGATTCTGAAAATATAAATTTCACCTGATTCGAGACGTGGGTTTGAGGGGCATTTTGGTCATTTTATGTAGTTTCACGTATTAGCTTAGAATTTAATTGTAGGATCGACTACTCGAAGTATTATTTACATTATGAAATGGAATTGAATAGATTTGGGCCATTTGGAGTCGGATACTCATGGCAAAGGCGTGGTTTCGGGTTGACTTGCACTTGTTCGAGGTAAGTGGCTTGTCTAAATTTGTGTGGGGGACCTTCCCCTTAGGATATGATATGTTTGATGTATGAAATGCCTTGTACGTGAGGTGACGAGCGTGTACTTGAGCTAATTGTTGAAAACCCGATTTTTCCTTAAGTTATTTCAATGAAATTCTTATTCCAGCTCTATTATACTTTTAAATTTAGCGTGTTGTTAGTTATAAAAGCATGTTTAGTTGACTTAAAGTACCTATTTGCTTGAATTGCCTTGATTGCATTACGTGAAGCATGTTAGGCTAGAATTACTTGTTGCTTGATATGAGACTTCCACTTCTGAATATCTTCTCGTTGTTGGTGTGTATTTACATTGGGAATACGGATGTGGGATTCCGGTAGCTGCCCCTTGTTTGTTTACCTTGGGACTACGAGTTAGATTCCCGGTAGATCCCCCTGCATAGTTATATGGAACTACGGGAATGCACCCGGTAGATTTCCCCAGTACTAGGTATTTACATTTGGGACTATGTATCGGGATTCTGGTAGATCCCCGCGCATTGATTGTTGGACTACAGGACGGTATCCAGGAAGATCCACTGGACACTTGTAATAGGGACTTCAGGGCATTATCCTAGGAGATCCTCATTGTTACTATTGGTACTGAGCTTTATTTACTTCTATTATTACTTTATTCTTTGTATAGTTGTTGTTTCCCGTATAACCTGTTTTGTTTCACTGTTGTACCTTTTTCATACTGTTTATCCCTTACTGTTGAAACTTTATATTATGTTGACCTCTGTAGGTCCCTAACCTTTCTCATCACTACTCAAATGAGGTTAGGCTTGGCACTTATTGAGTACCACTGTGGTGTACTCATGCCTCTTCTGCACATGTTTTTCATGTGCAGATCGAGGTACTTCTTCTTAGACCTACCATCCTTAAGGGAGGCGACTACTTAGAGATTTCAAGGTACATCTGCCATGTCCGCAGACCGAGGAGTCCCTTTCTATTCCTGCTTTATAGTATTTAGCCCTTCTATATTTTCTGTTCTTAGTAGACAAAATTCTTGAGTTAGAGCTATGTAGTGTTTTCTCTCCTTCTTAGCTGGTGATTCCGTCGGTTTCTGGGTCTTGGATTGGATATTGGCTTGATTTTTATATATGGTGTATGCCGAGCGGCATATTTAAACATTGTTAATGGTTTATTTCCGTTTTTAAATTGTTTTACTTCCGCAAGTTTTGGTTATTTTTCCGCAATTTAGGCTTACCTGGTTGTAGAGACTAGGTGTCGTCACGATGGTTCACGGAGGACAAATCGGGGCCGTGAGAAGTTGGTATTAGAGTGCTAGGTTCATAGGAGTCACGGATCACAAGCCGATTTATTAGAGTCCCGCTTATCGGTACGAAGCCGTCTGTACTTATCTACGAGAGGTTATGTAACTGTTAGGAAAATTTTCACTTTATTTTATGTCCTTGTCGTGCAAGATTCTTGATATCACAACTAAACTTCTATCTTTCTATTCTCTTACATGGTGAGGACACGTGCTGCCCGATAGGATCAAGCACCCGTGCCCCCTACTGCAGCAGTAAGAGGCCGAGGTCGGGGTAGAGGCTGAGGACGCACGCGTGGTGCAACCAGAGCACCTGCGCGAGCTGTCGCCGAGGTACCACCAGTAGTTCCAGCCGAAGTCAAGGCACCTAACACACCTACTACTGCTACTACTACTCCATCTCTTCAGGAGACTCTGGCATAATTCATAAGCATGCACACCACTTTGGCTCAGGCAGGGTTGCTTCCCCTTACTGCAACCACATCCCAGGCCGGGGGAGGAGCACAGATTCTCTCCACCCGCACTCCTGAGCAGCAAGTGCATGTTGAGCACATTCCCGAGATTATTCCTGTACTGCTTGCAGTGCCTGTTTAGCCCGAGCATAGGGCAACAGCTTCCGAGGATGAGCAGTTGAGGCTTGAGAGGTTCAAGAAGTACAAGCTTCTGAGGATGAGCATTGGAGGATGCTCTGGGATTTCTTTATAAGTGTTAGGGCATTCTCCATACCATGGGTATTTTAGGATCTAGCGGGGTTTTTGTCACTACCTTCCAGCTTTGAGGGGCCGCCTATGAGTGGTGGCTCACCTAGGAGTTAGACAGTCCAGATGAGGCTGCTTCACTGACTTGGGCTTAGTTTTCAGATCTGTTCCTGAGAGAGTATGTTCCTTAGAGCCTCAGGGACGCATGGCGCGCAGAGTTTGAGCATTTGCGCTAGGGTGCTATGACTGTTTCGGAGTATGTTGTATGTTACACTAGTTTGGCTAGGCATGCACCAGCCTTGGTTTCTACTGTACGCGAGAGGGTTCGCTGGTTTATTGAGGGTCTTATTCCTAACATCAGATCTTGCATGGCTCGTGAGTTGGAGATGGATATTTCTTATCAGCAGGTGGTGAGCATTGCTAGGAGGATTGAGGGTATGCATGCTATGGAGAGAGAGGGTAGGGAGGCCACGAGGTAGGGGTGTTCATAAAAATCCGAAAAACCGAACCAAACCGAAAACCAAACCAAACCGACCAAAAAAATCAATTCTTTTTGGTTTGGTTTGGTCTTAAATTTTAAAAACCGATCAAATTTGGGTTAGTTTTGATTTTAATCAGAAAACAACCAAACCAAACCGATCGTAGGAGTACCTATTTCAAATTTATTATTACACCTATATATATATATATATATATATATATATATATATATATATAAAGTTTCAAAA
Organism: Nicotiana glauca; assembly: GCA_026770625.1. NCBI lineage: Eukaryota > Viridiplantae > Streptophyta > Magnoliopsida > Solanales > Solanaceae > Nicotiana > Nicotiana glauca. The sequence continues at coordinate 56,829 of MU673776.1, read as the reverse complement.
ATTTAATGGTAGATGTTAATAGTTTGCACTTTCAATATAGTTCTTTACTTTTACATTCTAGTTTTATTGATAGTTTTCTTTTTTTAAGTGTAAGAATCCAGTTCGTTTTAAAAATAATATATTTTTGATTGAGTCCTTAAATTATCCATCACTATTTGTTTCAATTATCATCAATCTATCTTGGTAAATAATAGATTTCTCAACGGGCAATTGATTTGATAGTGTTATGTCAAAATGTGGTCTGCGGAATATGTGTTTGGTAGTGTATGTCTTATATTTAAGAAAAAACCAACAAATAACCGAAAAAACTAAAAAACCGACATAAACCGAATCGAGAAAAAATCGACTTAATTGGTTTGGTTTGGTTTGGTTCTAATATTTGAAAACCCAACTTACTTGGTTTGGTTTCTTTTTAGGGAAAAACTGATCCAAATCGATCCATGAACACCCCTACCAAGTGGTCTCGTGAGTCGGGCCATTATTCTGGGGCCTATACCCCAGTTGCAGGTCGTCATGGTAAGATTTATATGAGTCGCCTTGCTTACTCAGCTCTTCCGGTAGCCAGTAGTGCTCCATATCCTCCTAGATCCCAGTAGCCTTATTATGCACCTGTTGTTTCTAGCGCGCCTCCTGTGCGGGGTACTTTCAGAGGTCGGTCCAGCAGACTTGGCCCGAGCCAGTCACAGCCACCACGTCCTCCCAGAGCTTATTTTGAGTGCGGCGACATACGCCATATGGTGAGGGATTGACCCAAACTTGGGAGGGGTGCACCTCCACAGACTTCTTAACCACAGCGTGCCCCGTAGAGTTATCAAGACATGGTTCCAGCTCTGATTGCTACCTCACCTACTTAGCAGGCTAGAGGTGGAGGTCGGGTAGGTAGAGGTTGCCCTTGAGGGGGAGGCCAATCCAGATACTATGCCTTTCCTGCTCGTACCAAGGTTGTTGCCTCCGATTCTGTCGTCACAGGTATTATATTGGTTTGTCACAGAGATGCATCAGTTCTATTCGATCCAGGATCTACTTGCTCTTATGTGTCTTCTTATTTTGCTCCGCATTTAGGTATACCTCAGGATTCTTTGAGTTCCCCTATTTATGTTTCTACCCCTGTGGGAGATTTACTTGTTGTGGACCGCATTTATCGGTCGTTTTTAGTTACTCTCCATGATTTTGAGACCAGAGATGATTTGTTGTTACTCGGCATGGTTGATTTCGATATTATCTTGGGCATGGACTGGTTGTCGCCCCATTATGCTATTCTTGATTGTCACGCCAAAATCGTGACGCTGGATATGCCAGGTGTACCACGTGTTGAGTGGAGGTGTACCTTAGATCATACCCCCAGTAGGGTTATTTATTTCCTTAAGGCTCAATGTATGGTTGAAAAGAGGTGTGACGCGTATTTAGCTGATGTGAGAGATGTCAGTATTGATACCCTTTCAGTTGATTCAGTCCAGTAGTGCGGGATTATTCCGATGTGTTTCTAGCTGATCTTCTGTGCATGCCGCCTGATAGAGATATTGATTTTGGCATTGATCTATTGCCGGGCACTCAACCCATTTCTATTCCTCCGTATCGTATGGCTCCTTCTGAGTTGAAAGAGTTGAAGGATCGGTTATTGGAATTTCTTGATAAGGATTTTATTCGGCCCAGTGTTTCACCTTGGAGTGATCCTATCTTGTTTGTGAAGAAAAAGGATAGTTCTATGTGTATGTGTAATGATTATCGCCAGTTGAACAAGGTTACAGTGAAGAACCGTTATTCTTTGACTCGTATTGATGATCTGTTTGACCAGCTTCAGGGCGCGCGAGTGTTCTCTAAGATTGATTTGCGCTCAGGTTACCATCAATTAAAGATTCAGGAGCCAGATATCCCAAAGATTGCTTTCAAGACTCAGTATGGTCATTACGAGTTTCTTGTTATGTCATTTGGGTTGACCAATGCCCCAGCAGCTTTCATGCATTTGATGCACAGTGTATTCCGGCCATATCTTGACTCTTTTGTCATTGTTTTTATTGATGACATTCTGGTGTATTCCCGAAGTCGGGAAGATCATGAGCAGCACCTGAGGACATTGCTTCAGACTCTGAGGCAAGAGAAGTTATATGCAAAGTTTTCAAAATGTTAGTTTGGTTGGATTCCGTGACGTTCTTAGGCTACGTGGTATCGAGTGAGGGTATTCGGGTGGATCCGAAAAAGGTAGAGGTAGTACAGAGTTGGCCCAGACCATCATCAGCTATAGAGATCTGCAATTTCCTTGGTTTGGCGGGTTCCTACCATCGTTTTGTGGAGGTGTTTTCATCGATTGCAGCCCCTATGACTAGACTGACTCCAGAAGGGTGCTCCGTTCTAGTGGACGGACGAGTGTGAGACGATCTTTCAGAAGCTCAAGACAGTTTTGACTGCGGCCCCAGTTTTGATATTGCCTACATGTTTAGGGTCTTATACTGTCTATTGTGATGCCTTGAGAGTTGGCCTAGGAGCAGTATTGATGCAGGACGGTAGGATGATTGCCTACGCGTCCAGATAGTTAAAGATATATGAGAAGAATTATCATGTCCATGATCTTGAGTTAGCTTCCATTGTTTACACCCTGAAGATTTGGCGCCATTATCAATATGGTGTGCCTTGTGAGATTTATATGACCATCGGAGCTTGCAGCATTTGCTCAAGCAAAAGGATCTAAATTTGTGCCAAAGGAGGTGGTTAGAGTTGTTGAAAGATTATGACATCACTATTTTATACCACCCGGGCAAGGCCAGTGTGGTGGCTAATGTTTTGAGTCGCTGGGCAAAGTGTTTGGAGAGTTTGGCTTATCTACCAGTATCAGAGAGGTATATGGCGATGGATGCTCAAGCCTTAGCCAGCTAGTTTGTGAAATTTGATCTTTCGAAGCCTAGACGGGTTCTAGCTTGCGTGGTCTCTCGGTCTTCCTTATTTGATCGTATCAAGGAGCGGAAAGATGATGACTCCCATTTGCTTGTCCTTAAGGACAAGGTTCAGCATGGTGATATCATAGATGTGACCATTGGTGAGGAGAGTATTGAGGATGCAGGGTCGGGTCTGTGTACCTAATGTTGATAGGCTTCGGGAGCTGATTCTAGAGGAGGCCCATAGTTCATGGTATTCCATTCATCCGAGTGCTGCGAAGATGTATCAGGATTTGAGGCAGCACTATCGGTGGAGGCAGATGAAGAAAAATATAGTTGGGTTTGTAGCTCGATGCCTCAATTATCAGCAGGTGAAGTATGAGCACCAGAGACCGAGTGGATTGCTTCAGCAGATGGAGATTCCGGAGTGGAAGTGGGAGCATATCACCATGAATATTGTATATGGACTCCCACGAACCTTGAAGAAGTTTGATGTCATTTGGGTTATTATGGATTGGCTGACGAAGTCCCCTCATTTCATTTCGGTGTGAACTAGTTATTCCTCAGAGCAGTTGGCAGAGATATATATCCGGGAGATTGTCCGTCTACATGGTATTCCAGTTTCTATCATCTCAGACAGAGGTACTTAGTTCACATCGCGATTTTGGAGAGCCATACAACATGAGTTAGGTACTCGAGTGGAGTTGAGTACGACATTTCACCCTCAGACAGTCCGAGCGCACTATTCAGATTCATGAGGATATGTTATGTGCGTGTGTGATGGAGTTTGGGGGTTCTTGTGATTAGTTCTTGCCATTGGACGAGATTTATTGCAGCAACAGTTATCAGTCCAGCATTCAGATGGCACCATATAAGGCCTTGTATGGTAGGCGGTGTAAATCTCCAGTGGGTTGGTTCGAGCCGGGTAAGGCTAGATTATTGGGCACATATTTGGTTTAGGATGCTTTGGATAAGGTTAAAGTGATTCAGGATAGGGTCCATACAGCCCAGTCAAGACAAAAGAGCTATGCGGACCGAAAGGTTCAAGATGTTTCCTATATGGTTGGAGAGCGGGTCCTGCTTCGGGTTTCGCCTATGAAAGGCGTTAAGAGATTTGGGAAGAAAAGAAAGTTGAGTCTGAGGTTTATTGGCCCTTTTGATATATTGAGGCGAGTTGGGGATGTTGCTTATGAGCTTGCCCTACCTCCCAGCTTGGCAGGGGTTCATACATTATTTCATGTTTTGATGCTCCAAAGGTATCACGGTGATCCATCGCACATATTGGATTTCATATCAATCCAGCTGGACATGGATCTATCTTATGTTGAGAAGCCAGTGGCAATATTGGACAGGCAGGTTAGAAAGCTGAGGTCAAAGAACATTGCATCAGTAAAGGTTTAGTGGTGGGGTCAGCCGGTCGAGGATGCGACCTGGGAGATCGAGCAGGATATGTGCAGTCGTTACCCTCATGTTTTTACTACTCCAGGTATGTATCTATGCTCGTTCGAGGACAACGAATGTTTAAGTGTAGGAGGATGTGACAACCCGGCCGGTCTTCTTAAGAATTAATGTCCCGATCCCCTATCAACTGCTTTCCCAAATTTATTTCTGCTAATGTGATTGTCGGGATGTTCGGTTTTGAGTTTTCGGACAGCTTTGGGACACTTAGTCCCTAAATAAGAGCTTAAGTGTTGGAAAGTGACCGTAGTCGGAACAGTGTGTAGACGGCCTTGGAATGGAAATCGGATGGTTCCATTATCTTCGGTAGATTTCGGGGTTAAGAGCGTGTTCGGGTTGTGTTTTGGAGGTCCCTAGCTAATTTAGGCTTGAAATGCCGAAGGTTGAATTTTGGAAGTTTCCGGTTCGATAGTGAGATTTTGATCCGAGGGTCGTAATGAAATTCTGAGAGTTGCAGTAGTTCCATTATGTCGTTAGGGATGTGCGTTCAAAGATTCAGGTCATTCGAATGAGGTTTGGTAGACTTTATGATCGAAAATGTGTTTTTCGAGTTTTTGAAAATTTTATGGTTGAATCCGATGAAAAATAGGTGTTTTTGATGTTGTTTTGAGCGTTTCGAAGATTGGAAAAAGTTAGAATGATGTTATGGTTTATCTTCGTAGGTTTGGTTGAGGTCTCGGGGGCCTCGGGTGTGTTTCGGATGCTCAACGGGTCATTTTTAGAACTTGTTGAATTGCAGAAAATCTGTCAACTGATATCCTTCTTCGAGTTCGCGTCTTCTCCTCCGCATTCGCGAAGAGTAATCTTGGAGGAGGAATTTGTTGTTCTTCACATTTGTGTATATCTTCCCACGTTCGCGAACGTTTGCCTTCCCCCTTCTTCGTGTTCGCACCCAACCCCTCGCGTTCGCACCCAACCCCTCGCGTTCGCATAGAAGAATTTGGCGCTGAGGGGCTGTGGCTATTTTCTTCTTCGCGTTCGCGTCAAAGCCTCCGCATTCGCATAAGTCCTTGCTCTTTACTCTCCGTGTTCTCATCCCTTATCTCACGTTCGCGATGGCCTTTTCTTGGCAGCTTCAGTTCCTTCTTCGCGAACGCGATTGTCCTTCCGCGTTCGCGATGCACAAATTTCCTGGGGAGACTCTTAAAAATCCCAATCCGAGGTTTATGCTTATTTTCATAATTTCAAATTTAGGAGCTCGGGAGGGGAAATTTTTGAAGACTTCTGCACCTGGGGCAACGTGGGTAAGTGATCTCTATCCAACTTGGATCAATTTCAATGATTCCTAACTTGAATCTAACCTTTAAATTTCGAATTTGTTGGAAAAAATTGGGAAAAAATTGGATAAACTTCATAGGACGAATTATTGGGTTTTGATTGGGTTTTTGACATTCGATTTGAGAGATTTTTATATAAATAGACTCGTGTGAGTGTGAGGATTCTAAAAATATAAATTTCACCCGATTCCGAGATGTGGGTCCGAGGGGCATTTTTTTGTTATTTTATGTAATTTTGCGTATTAGCTTAGAATTTAATTGTAGGATCAACTACTTGAAGTTTTATTTATATTATGAAATGGAATTGAATAGATTTGGGCCATTTGGAGTCGGATACTTATGGCAAAGGCGTGGTTTCGGGTTGACTTGCACTTGTTCGAGGTAAGTGGCTTGTCTAACCTTGTGTGGGGGACCTTCCCCTTAGGATATGATATGTTTGATGTCTAAATGCCTTGTACGTGAGGTGACGAGCGCGTACATGAGCTAATTGTTGAAAACTCGGTTTTTCCTTAAGTTAGTTCAATGAAATTCTTGTTCTTGCTCTATTGTACTTGTAAATTTAGCATGTTGTTAGTTAGAAAAGCATGTTTAGTTGTCTTAAAGTGCCTATTTGCTTAAATTGCCTTGATTGCATTACGTGAAGCATGTTAGGCTAGAATTACTTGTTGCTTGATATGAGACTTCCACTTCTGAATATCTTCTCGGTGTTGGTGTGTATTTACATTGGGACTATAGATGTGGGATTTCGGTAGCTCCCCCTTGTTCGTTTACCTTGGGACTACGGGTTTGATTCCCAGTAGATCCCCCTGCACAGTTATAAGGAACTACCGGAATGCACCCAGTAGATTCCCCCAGTACTGGTATTTACATTTGGGATTACGGATCGGGATTCCGGTAGATCCTCGTGCATTGATTGTTGGACTACGGGACGGTATCCCGGGAGATCCACTGGACAGTTGTAATAGGGACTTCAGGATTGTATCCTGGGAGATCCTCGTTATTACTATTGGTACTGAGCTTTATTTATTTCCGTGATTACTTTTTTCTTTGTATAGGTGTTGTTGCCCATATAACCTATTTTGTTTCACTGTTGTACCCATTTCATACTGTTTATCCATTACTGTTGAAACTTTATACTATGTTCTCCTCAGTAGGGCCCTGACCTTCCTCGTCACTACTCAACCGAGGTTAGGCTTGGAACTTACTGAGTACCACTATGGTGTACTCCTGCCTCTGCTGTGCATGTTTTTCATGTGCAGATCCAGGTACTTCTTCTCAGGCCTACCATCCTTGAGGGATGCAACTACTTAGAGACTTCGAGGTACATCTGCTGCGTCCGCAGACCGAGGAGTCCCTTTCTATTCCTGCTTTCTAGTATTTAGTCCTTCTGCATTTTCTGTTCTTATTAGATAAAATTTTGGAGTTAGAGCTATATAGTATTTTCTCTCCTTCTTAGCTTGTGATTCTATGGGTTTCCGGGTCTTTGATTTGGATATTGGCTTGAGTTTTATATATGGTGTATGCCAAGCGGCATATTTAAACATTGTTAATGGTTTATTTCCATTTTTAAATTGTTTTATTTTCGCAGGTTTTGGTTATTTTTTTGCAATTTAGGCTTACTAGTCATAGAGACTAGGTGCCATCACAATGGTTCACGGAGGGCTAACCGGGGTCGTGACACAAATAAGTAGTTGAAACACATAATTGCAAATAAAAGCATGTTGGTCATTGTATGACTTAAAAAATAAGACAAATAATTTGAACAAGTTATATATAAAAGAGTAAGGTTTAAACATCGGGAATTGGGTAAAGGGGTCCAAGGTTGGTTAGCCTACAGGACCACCCCACACAATACCCGGTAAACACTCCTCAATGAGGGGCTACACGTGACATAAGTGCGTAGACATCATATCCCTTTCTACCCAATTCTCTCCCCTTGGTCATAGCCTAAAGCGTTCTAGCAACTTTAAAAGTTTTCTATGCGTGCACTACCCGTCCCTTCCTCGTGGCCCTGGAGGTATTTTATGACCTCTATTTTTTGGATAGTTCTAGACCATCCTAAGGTTTTAAAGGATAAAATTCTAGGAGTCAATTAAGAACAGTTGGGACTGCATTTAAAGGGAACAATTTATACGCACACAGCTACCTCCACAAATATAACAAGTAAATGCACACCTTCAAACAATAGTCAGGTACATTAAGAGAAAATCCTAAAACATGATATCTAGGTGAGCAGGGATTATACAGTATTGAATTAGGACAAAGTGTCAAAAATCCTATTTGCCTTGCCTACTGATTTAAACCTGTTAAATCTAGATAGTTTTAAATAACCAAAGCATAGTTTCAGAGTTGCAGAATTTAAACAGCCTTATAGGCTTGCCTAAACCCAGAACATTGATGTCCTAAGAGCATGATATCTACAGTGATGCAGTAAAATAGTGAACAATTTTAAATGAATATTTGAGATCCTATAGACACATTTTCTAGCAGTAGCAAATTAAGGCAGTGTTTGAAAACTCATCAAAGTAGCAGACGGTCGATTAAATCAGTTCAAAAGGAACTAACATGGATTAATCTGATTTGTTAAACTAAATTAATTTTAAGTTTTATGGGTAGGATTTCTGACTATTCCCATGGTATCTAATTGTTAAGAGCTGGTGTTAGAACTTATAGGCTTGATTTCTAGTGAAACAAATGTAAATACATGTCGTAACATAAACTGGCCTTAATCGCTCTACACTCTATAGGGCATGATATCTAATTATAAAGCCATTTAGATCCTATAAGCATGATTTCTAATTATAAAGCTGATTTTAACCCTATAGACATGATTTCTATTATTGAAGCCATTTAAATCCTATAAACATGTTTTCTAATATTGTGAAAGTAAAGCAAACATAGCAATTGCATTAACACAATCCTATAGGCATGGTATCTATCCAAATTACCCAATAGATATAACTACCCACACCTTTTTCACTAATCACCCCAATGTTATTTATAAATAATTATTACAGACCAGATGAATAAATTACATAAACAAATAAAGAAAAAGAAGAAGTTAATTATAGAGAGCCTGAAGCAGGCCCAAATGACTTCCTAAGCCTCCAATAGCCTCAAATGCCAAAGTTCCATAGACAGTATCATGTCTAGGTGTGTCAAAGTTCCCTAAGGACCTCAAGGATCTCGGGCAATGCTCACACCTAGACCTTTTATCAACAATAACTGATTTAAGTGCGGTGTGGAAGGGACAACTCTGACATGCCAGAGTTCAGAGAGATCTCAAGGATCTCAAAGCAGTACACATGCCAGAGGGGCAGAACCTAATGCTCTAAGAGTAATGTGAGAGTGCTTGACCTAGTTTTGAAATTGTTTTAATATGAAAAAAAACGTTTTGAAAAGGGCTCAGTAGGAATTTATTAGTAATAAAATAGTTTAGAAAACAATGAACTTGTAAGAAATCAGCAAATAGTTTAAACAACACCATTCAGACACAGATTTCAGTCAGGGAGTATGGGAATTGGGGACATATAGAACATATTAATGTAATAGCAAGAGTACAGAAGTTTCCTTTTCAGAGTTCTTTATAGGATTTAGGAGCCAATCACATAGCCATAGAACAAACAATGAGAACATAGTTATACTAAGAAGAATTGAACATAGGGTCAGAAGTATTTAGGGAGTAGTAAGTAACCTAGCAAAGTAGATAACTATTAAGAATTAGGTAAACAAATAGACAGACAATCATACATGGAGTAGAGACAAATTGAGACATGCTAGAGAAAGCACTAAACAAGTCATCAGACTTGCTAATCATAAGTTGAATAGGTAGTACTTATATATGTTAAGTGAAACCAAGATTTAAGCATGCTAGTTATATATCAAAAAGCCAAGTGATAGACAGAAATTAGTAAACTAATGCAGTAAGAGAACACATAGAGTTTTGAACTTGTAATTAAATCAGAACATAAAAGTTAAGAATAGCAGACACAAAGTATAGAGCAGTGTAGTGCAATAACTAGCCTTAGCTTACAGTCGGCTAGTTCAATAGAAGTAGCAAGTAACATAAAAGAGTAGAAAGCTTTAATTATAAGAAAGAGTTTTGAACTAGTCTCCTTGTTCTGAACTTAGAATAAAAGGGGGGGTTATGTAGTAATCAAAAGCTCAACAAATAAGGTAAGAGATCAATTAGTAGCAAAATCAGGGAAATCACATGTAAATCAGCAAGATCCTCCCTTAATCAAGGGATAATTAAATCAATGGTAAAATGTGCTAAGTAAATAAGAAAAAGAATCAAGTAAAGTTTAGGTATAGAACAGGTAATAAAGGGTAAATGCACATCAGTTTAATTAAGGAAACAAATTGATAACAATCAGCAGAATGCAAAAAAGGTAAGAAAAAACAATTAAGGCAGGTTAATTCCATCAAATTGAGTAAAGAAGTAAGGATCAAACGTTAGATGGAAAGGGGTCAAATTAAACCAGAAAATAAGGGATTCAGAGTAATCAAAGGTTCAGAAAGTCGTGAAAGAAGCAACATTATTAGCATATAAAATGAGGTAGAGCATGAATTGTCAGGATTTCACACAGCTTTAACAAAACCCGTGGTTGACACTGATTCAAATAGGAGCATACAAGTTTTGCATGAATGATCAGTATAAAAACAAGTTCATAATATCAAGGAAAGGTTGAACTAAGAAAATTTAGTAGAAGCATGCTAGGACAAGTAAATCATGAGAAGTCACAAGAACCCAAGGCAAGAACACAGTCAGAGGTACCAACATCCAGAAACCAACCGAAGAACCCCAAAAAATTAAGGCTTTTAATACAAACGGGCTAGGGTTGCAGCAGGTTCATAAAATTAGTCAAAACATGTGAGAATCAGAAGTTTAAACACAAAGAATCATCAAACAAAGTTTAAAAAGAAATTTTGGAAACCCTAATTTTCGAAAAATATGAAAAAACACTTGAAATCATATGATTCATGTAAAGAATCTCAAGGCTATTGTAAAACACATAAGAAACAAACTCATATCATCTTAGATCTTACAGATCTAAGAGGTTTGGAAAAGAAATTAGGGTTTCTAGGAGAACCATACAAAGATGAAGAAACATACCAAAAAAAATCATAGATCGTAGCTAACATAGAACGATTTCACTCGAAATCACACTGGAATGGCTAGGAATAGGCGAGAGATGAACCCTAGATGCAAGTCGACATAGTCCTGGTCCCTTGAGGGCCTTAGAGATGGCAATAATGACATGAGAGAAGCTATTGGAGGCTTGAGAGGTGGTGAGAAGTCACTGGAGATAGCCATAGATGGGGGTCAGTGAGATTTGGGATTAGGGTTAGGGTGAGGGCGTTTTGAGAGTAGAGAGGATTTTAGGGTGGCGGGGTATGTCGTGAAATGAATTAGGTTTGGGGGGGGGGGTATAGGTTAGTTTAATTAGGAAAGGGAAAACCTGGACCGTTGATCAAAACGATCAACGACCCGAATTTGGCTGGGTATTGGATTCGAGCGGATGGGTATTGGGCCTAGGTAGATTTAGGTTCAAAAATTGTGCTGATTTAGGGGTTGGGTTTGGGCTAAAATTGAAATAAAATTAGGCTAGATTTTTAATAGCCATTTTCAGTACTATATAATTTATAAAAATAATAAAATGATTTTCAAAAAATATTTCGTGTATGAAAATGATTAATAATAGTTTTTTAATATTTTAAAAATATAAAAGACCATTTTACGTATTAATTACATAATATTGCACTAATAGGGCTAGTATTACAAATACATTCAAATTAACTTAAAATATAAATGCAATTATAAAAAAGCAATAGAAATATTTAAACAATTTTTTGGCATAAATTTAGAATTTATATGACTAAATCACCACAAAAAATAATTTGAAGGATAATGATTAGATTTTTTATAAGTAAAAGGGAAGAAATAAATCAATTTGAAGCCTTTAAAATTATAGAAAAATTATAAAAAATACTTATGAATGAATATATATATATATATATATATATATATATATGCATATATGTTATTTGAAAGTATATATATGTATTAAAAATATATAGGAAAAAATCGGGGTATCAACAACTTTTCCTCTTTATCCGGAAAGGATGAAAGAGTTTTCGGGTTAAGAAATGATGGTTTCACTGGGCGAAATGCTTTTAAAGACAAAGGTCGGACTCTGCTTTTCGAGTTGCCTATATATCCTTAGTTTAACAAGAATCAGGTCATATGTAATTCTGGATTCATTGGCGGAATATACCGATGAAGTCATTGCAAGAACGGGCACGGGATGCAAAAGCGGCTACAGTGAGCGGTTAAGGTTCGAAATAATTGAAGAAACTAGAGCGAGATCGCTCCTTCTAGGAGAGCGGTTGCTTACTGGTTACCTGCAGATAAAAGATGCTACAAACATGTATTTGCAAAAATTTAAACATGATGTAGATTCCCTTTTGGACCATGAAGGTTGTCTTTGGATAGTGAAAGATGACGTCTTTGGACATCTTGGGCCATGAATTATTTAGTGAGGGATTCGCAGGCCATGAAATGGTGTTCTCGGGCCATGAAGATGGTGCCTCCGAACCATGATGCCTTTGAATACTAATATACAAATTTGAGAGATCCTCAGTCCATGGCATAGTGTCTTCTAGCTATGAGGATGATGTCTTTTAGACTATGACGCCTTTGGATAGATTGGCAATATTTTAGCCCAGATATGGAGGCAGGGATTAGCCTCATGCAGATAGGGAGGCAAGGATTAGCCTCATGCAGATAGGGAGATAGGGATTAGCCTCATGCAAATAGGGAGACAAGTATTTGCCTCATGCAAATGGGGAGGCAAGGATTTTCCTCGTGTAGATATAGAGGCAGGGATTAGCCTCATGCAGATAAGGAGTCAGGGATTAGCCTCATGTAAATAGGGAGGCAAGGATTAGCCTCATGCAAATAGAGAGGCAAGGAATAGCCTCATGAAAATAGGGAGGCAAGAATTAGCCTAATGCATATATGGAGGCATGGATTAACCTCATGCAGAGAGCAAGTAGCAAATAAGAGTAGTATATGTCTTAGTTAGAGATATATTTGGTGTCTGATGGCCTGGTTGATAGTAATCTCTTGTGGATGTTATCGTTATGTCAGATGTGCCTACGTTCAAAGAAAAATTGTAAGTTCGGTGGGGGGAAGGTTGGTTCGTGCTTGTGTCGGCTGGCTTTGCTTTGCTATGTTCTAAAAGCCTTTTCGAGCTCCCCTGGGAGACGTTTGACTATTATGGAAATAGAGTTTTCAAAAATATGAAATAACTGATAAAAATAGAATTCTTTTAGAAACTTATTGATATATCAAGTATTTTTGATGAACTAGTGACTTTAACATGTCTCAAAAGCATTGTAGCTTTCTTATATTGGAATTTTGAGGGTCCTCCTCAAAATTCTGCCCAGTTTGGTAGATAATCTTCTGACCATTTACGGATAATGGATCTTGTTGAACCTTCTTCGAAATTTTGAGAATCTTTCTCAAAATTCTGCCCCATTTTCTTAACCAATTTTTGACTTTCTTGCATGTGATGGCGTAGGCTAGACTTGCTCCGGAATTTTTAGGGTTCTTCTCAAAATTCTACCCCAGTTTCTGATCTTGGGGGAAATGTAAATTTTATTATGATATGACCGAACCCATAAGGATGCCTACGTATCCCCTCCTAAATGGGAATTAGGTCAAGCGTAGTTCAGTTACATCAAATGGGGAAACGTAAATAATCAAAGCATAGTATTTCTTGACTGCGTCTGAATTGATTGGTTTTGGCCAGATTTTTCTATCCATTTCTGCAAGTATGAGTGCTCCTCCTATCAGCACCTTGTGAACCATGTACGGACCTTGCCAGTTGGGGGAGAATTTCCCTTTGGCTTCATCTTGATGTGGGAAGATCTTCTTCAGCACCAACTGACCTGGTGCAAATTGCCTTGGTTTGACCCTTTTATTGAAAGTTCTGGACATTCTATTCTGATAAAGTTGGTTGTAACACAATGTGTTCATCCTCTTTCCATCTATAAGGGCCAATTGTTCATAGCGGCTCCTTATCCACTCTACATCATCGAGTTCAACTTCATGTATGACTCTTAAAGAAGGAATCTCTACCTCGGCCGGGATGACAACCTCGGTACCATAAACTAGAATGAAGGGAGTTGCCCCGGTTGATGTGCGAACCATAGTGCGATATCCCAATAGAGCAAAAGGTAGCCTCTCATGCCATTGTTTGTGGTTTTGTACCATCTTCCTTAGTATCTTCTTGATGTTTTTGTTGACGGATTATACGGCTCCATTCATCTAAGGTCTGTAGGCTATGGAATTTTTGTGTTTGATTTTGAAATTTTTGCACATGGCTTTCATCAGATCACTATTGAGATTGGAAGCATTATCGGTAACAATGGACTCAAGAACTCCTAATCGGCAAATAATACGATCCTTGACAAAATCTGCGATGACTTTCTTGGTTACAGCTTTGTAAGATGTAGCTTCTACCATTTCATAAAGTAAACAATGGCTACCGGAATAAACATGTGTCCGTTTGAAGAAATGTGCTCAATCATACCAATAACATCCATTCCCCAGGCGGCGAATGGCCAAAGTGAGCTTGTTGCATTGAGCTCGTTTGGCAACACTTTTATCATATCGGCATGCACTTGGCATTGAAAGCATTTGCGGACATACTGGATGCAGTCTGTTTCCATGGTCATCCAAAAGTAACCGGCCCTGAGTATCTTCTTAGCCAAGACAAAACCATTCATGTGTAGACCGCAGGTCCCGGCATGTACATCTTGAAGTAGCTTAGAAGCTTCCTTTGCATTGACACACCTTAGTAAACCCAAATCGAGAGTTCTTCAGTACAAGTTTCCTCTATTGTGGAATAAGTGATTGGAAAATCTCCGTTGTGTGCATTTCTGAGTGTGATTTGCATGCTTCGGATATTCGCCCTTCGATAGGTACTCCTTGATGTCATGGAACCAAGGCTTTCCATCTGTTTCTTCTTCAATATGAGCACAAATGTCGGTTGATTATGGATCTTCATTAGAATGGGATCAGTATAATTCTTATCTGGATGTTGTATCATAGATGACAAGGTGGCCAATGCATCAGCAAACTCATTCTAAATTTTGGGCACATGTTAGAATTCTATCTTCGTGAACCTTTTTCTCAATTCCTGCACATGGTGCAGCTTTGGTAATATCTTGGAGTTCTTGGTGGACCACTCTCCTTGTACCTAGTTCACAAGCAAATTTGAATCATCGATTACCAGCAACTCCTGAATGTTCATGTCGACTCCCATATTGATCCCTAGTATGCAGGCTTCGTATTCCGCCATGTTGTTGGTGCAGGGAAATCTGAGTTTAGCAAGTACCAAATAATGTTGACCTATTTTTGATACCAAAATTACTCCAATTCCCACTCCTTTGAAATTTGCTGGTCCATCAAAGAACATCCTCCAACTGTCGTATGCTTCGGTAATGTCTTCCCCTACGAACGACACTTTTTCATTAGGAAAATATGTTTTCAAAGGCTCGTATGCTCCTCCCACTAGATTTTTAGCAAGGTGATCTGCCAATGCTTGTCCTTGACCGCCTTTTGAGTTACATAGACGATATCGAACTCACTTAGTAGTATCTGCCACTTAGCCAACTTCCTAGTCAGCATGGGTTTCTGAAATATGTACTTCAGATGGTCCATCCTAGATATGAGGTATGTAGTGTAGGCGAAGAATTAGTGCCTCAATTTCTGAGTTGTCCAAGTCAAAGCACCGCAAGTGCGTTCCAACAGAGAGTACCATGCTTCTTAAGGTGTGAACTTCTTACTCAGGTAGTATATGGCATGCTCCTTCCTTCCTGTCTCGTCATGTTGCCCCAAAATACATCTGAAGGCTTTATCTAATACAGTTAGATAGAGTAACAAAGGTCGTCCTGGTTCTGGCGGGACCAACACTGGTGGTGTGGATAGGTATTTCTTGATCTTGTCAAAAGCTTTCTGACAATCCTCTATCCAGCTTGTTTCGGCATCTTTCCTCGAAATCTTGAAGATGGGTTCACATATGACCGTGGACTGTGCTATGAATCGACTAATATAGTTTAGATGTCCTAGGAAGCCCATAATGTCCGTTTTGCTTTTAGGTGGTGGTAAATCATGAATAGCCTTGACTTTAGACGGAGCCAGCTCGATCCCTTAATGACTGCGATGAATCCCAATAATTTTTCTATAGGAACCCCGAATTCACACTTACCAAGATTCAATTTCAAGTTGTACCTCCTTAGCCTGTCAAAGAACATTCTAAAGTCCGCTATGTGATCTTCGGCCCTCTTGTATTTGATAATGACGTCGTCCACATACACCTCTATTTCTTTGTGTATCATATCATGGAAGATAGTTGTCATGGCTCTCACGTAAGTAGCCCCAGCATTATTTAGATCGAACAACATCATCTTGTAAAAGTATACACCCTAAGGTGTAGTAAAAGTTGTCTTCTCTACATCTTCTTCATCCATCAAGATCTGGTGATAACCCGCGAAGCAATCCACAAAGGATTGGAGTTCATGCTTGGAACAATTGTCGATCAAAATGTGTATGTTTGGTTGTGGGAAATCGTCCTTCGGACTTGCTCTATTTAAATCCTGATAGTCAAAACATACTCTGACCTTCCCATCCTTCTTCAAAACTAGCACAATGTTAGCTAACCAAGTTGGGTACTCAAGCATCCTAAGAATTTTGGCTTTGATCTGCTTGGTAACTTCCTCCATGATTTTCAAACTCATGTTTGGTTTGAACTTTCTGAGTTTCTGTTTCACTGGTGGACACTTGGGATTAGTGGGCAACTTGTGAGCCACTATGGACGTGCTCAAACTGGTCATGTCATCATATGACCATACGAAAATATCCTCATACTCTTTCAAGAAACGGACGTACTCTTCCTTCTCTTTTAGTGACAAGTGAATGTTGATGCGAGTCTCCTTAACGGTCTCAGCATTTCCCAAATTTACTGCTTCGGTCTCGTCCAGATTGGACTTAGGCTTATTCTCAAAGTTTTCAACATCCCTAACAACTTCCTCATGTATCTCATCCTCATCTGAATCACTATTCTCATGTTGCGTTGCCTCATTACATGTTATAGTTACTGGTTCATCAAGAAAATTAATAATAACACTGTAGAAAGGAAAAAGTGTAATAAATAGTAATGAATAATAAAGAGCAAATGCATTTAATTAAAACTGAAACATCATCCAGACAAAGTACGGCTCGATGAATCAAGCATTTATTTTGAAACAATTAAATCTTAAAACAAAATTACCGGAAATTTTAAATGCCTAGAATGGCTATAGAAGTAAAACCTACCAAGCTACCCAGGGACTCGGTGGGCTCGGACTGGTGTGGTGGTCCAGTTCCTGAGAACAACTCCCTTCTTTACGGCCTAAATAGTGAGGCCTTCCTCCTCCTCCTCCTCCTCCTCCTCCTCCTCCTCCTCCTCCTCCTTAATTATGCTACTGCAGTCCTTGTCTTTATCCTCCAAAAACAAATTCTTCAATCCAGCTAGTGTTTCCTCTTATGCAGTCCCTTATATCGTATCAGCTTGGTGAAAAGCTTGTTCCAAACGTGGCACTGGTTGCTCTAGAGGGTAATACAATCCACGCCATGGAGGCGACCAATTTCTATATGCTTGCCATGTGTACTGGTATCCGATCCCAAAGTTGGTACCATGATTTTTTAGCCTTATTGGTTTAGTGATACCTTGGAGGTTCTTTCCCAACCCTTTGTCGTGTTCATATCCAGACCAGGCTAATATGCTTTCTATTTTACCACGCCACCATTTATCCTTCTCGATGGCATTGACCCGTTTAATATGGTTATAGGTTTCCCTTCCTAGCCTTCTTCTATGTCCAAAAACAGGGATGGTTTGACTGGTGTAGATGGGGTTACTTCCATCTCCGTGGATGATCACCTCTTGACGATTCCATTTGAATTTCACGGCTTGATGTAGTGTGGAAGGCATGGCCCCAGCAACATGGATCCATGGTCAGCCCAATAGAATATTATATGAGGCTGGTATTTCGAGCACCTGAAACTTGACTTCAAACCAAGTTGGCCCCATTTCTAAGCAAAGGTTGATTTCCCCGATTGTGGCCTTTTGGGACCCATCGAAAGCTTTCACGTTCATGCTTCCTACCTGTATTTCATGGAAACCTTTGTCCAACCTTTTCAAAGTGTCCAACAGACAATATTCAGGCTTGAACCTCCGTCAACCAGGACCATGTCAGTGAACTTGTCCTTAAATTGCACTGTGATATGCAATGCTCGATTGTGATTCAACCCCTTAGGCAGTAGCTCATCTTCATGGAAGATAATCGTATGACTTTCCAGTACTTGCCTTACCGTGTTGGCCATTTTTCCTCCAGTGATGTTATTGGACACATAAGCCTTGCTCAACACTTTCATTAAAGCGTTCTTATGTGCCTCTGAATTTTGTAACAGTGACAGGATAGATATCTGAGCAGGGATTTTGTTAAGATGATCAATAATGGAATACTCATTTGCCTGTATTTTCCTCTACAGGTCATCTAGCCCGGTCTCAATGAAAGGCTTCCTAGTAGTGGTATCCGTACTTGAACCTCCCAAATGTTTAGGTGTATAGACTCTTCCAGTTCTAGTCATTCCTTGTGCTGTGACAGATTCCTCTACCTTGGCTTTCCCTTTTCGCCAAGCCTCGTTAACTTAATCCCAGTGTATTGCTTTTGAATCTAAGGGAGGTGTGGTTGATACTGTCATTGTGAAAGGTATGACTGCTTCTACTTCAAATGGAGCGGGGTTGGTCACAGGCGGAGCCACCTCTACCTCAAATGGAACTGATGTAGCTACTTCAACCTCGATTGGTGATTGAGTCTGTACAATAATAAGAGTAAGTGTGACTGCAACTTTAAATTCATCACCTTTTTGAATAAGCCTAATAGACCCCTTAGGGTCCCACTTCTCGTTCGTCTCTATCATATGTACTCCACCACCTCTATGATCAGGGAGGGGATTGTCACGGACATTAGGTGCAGATTTCTTTGCCTATATGACCTTGTTATTAATTAGCGTCTGGATCTTATCCTTCAATGTCCGGCACTCAACAGTGGTGTACACCTTCATACCGGAATGGTACGCACAAATTTTGTTCGAATTGACCCATTGAGATGTATTTTCTAATGCCATAGCAGGAAACAAAGTGATGTAACCTGTGGCTTTCAACCTCTCATGCAACTAGTCGATAGGCTCGGTAATGGTGGTGTATTGTCTGGGTGGTCCGCGGTCGAAGTTGGGTCTTAGTCTTGGATAATTTGGGCGAGTTGGTGGTGATTGAAAATGGGATGGTTGGGAGTTATAGGTGTTGGGGATAGTGGCTAGTTTTGAATATATGGGAGATGAGTGTTGATATGTGGGTGGTGGTTCCTGGAACGTGGGTAGAGGTGTTTGATATGTGGGTGGAGATTTCGGGCCTTGGGCCACCATTACAGCCCCATCATCTCTCTTCTTTGATATGCCACCTAATTGTAATGCCTTATTTATGGCCGGTAGTGCCTTAAAATTAGTTACCATCCCGCTCTTGATTCCTTATTTGATTCTTTCTCCGAGTTTGGTAATATCAGAGAATATATGATTTACGATAACCATCAACCTTTCATAATATTATGGATCTTGTGCTCTGACGAAGAACTTGTTCATCTGTTCCTCATCCAAAGATGTCCTCAACTTGGCCGCTTTTGACCACTAACGGGTAGCATACTCAAGGAAAGTCTCATTAGGTTTCTTCTTAAGATTCTAAATATAGAAAACATTCGGTGCGTTCTCTGTATTAAACCTGAAACAGTCTATGAAATCCGACGCCATACTTACCCAATTGGACCATTTCTTGGGATCTTGGTTGATGTACCAAGACAAAGCATCCCCAGTAAGACACCTCATAAAGAGTTTCATTCAAATCTTTTCGTCTTTCTCGACCCCGACAAGATTGTCACAGTAAGTCCTCAGATGAACCCTAGGATCACCTGTACCGTTAAACATCTCTAACTTTGGAGGTTTGCACCCCTCTAGAAGTTCTACAACTGGCTGTATGCATAGGTTTTCATAGTTCAAACCTTATATTCCTTTGTCGTAAACACCCTGAACTCAGCTCGTCAACTTCTTGAGTTCTTCAGCCATGTTTTTAATGATCAAGTCAGTCTCATAGGATTCTGGTGTATAGGAGATTGGTTGGATAGAGTGAGGCACAGTTTCCATATATATAGGTTGCTTTGAGGGTGTCAGGGACTTGGGTGTAATGATGGTCATTGGTGGAGTTTTGGGGATCGGGAATGGGTTGTGTTGTGTTTTGGGGAGTGTGGTAAGTGGTGGTTGGTGGGTACTGAATTGGTTGATAGTGATGTTGTGGTGGAGTTGGCATTGGTAGTGGATTGAGATTTTGGTGTGGAGTTGCGTATTGATTCGGTGCGGGAGGATTTTGTGGATGTTGGTTTTTTGTGTTTTTGGGAGGTGTTGGGTTCTTTGTGTTCTGTTGGTTGATATCAGGGACATTCAGGGTGAGTGACAAGTTTGCCAAGTTGCAAACCTACTAAGAAATTCCAATATCTTTTGTTCCAATCTCAAGATTAGGTCGTTTGGTTCCGGAGTACTCCGTCCATCCGAAGTTTCTGTGTTCTCAGCATTCTCCTTTCGGATACCACTCAAGTCATCCATTTTTGCTTTTCCTCTGCCTTTGGTATTCTTGGAGGAGGAGGTGGTGGAGGGCCTCTAGATCTGGTATGATACGCTGATGAGGCAAGAATGAGTGAACCAACCTAAGGGGATGGGAATAATCAAAATAAGGAAAAACAAAAAAGGTAACAAGTTAGTGTGGATTTTGAAATGTTTGTAGTATTTCAACACATATCCCGGAAATATAGATTCATATCTTAATTTAGGATCCTTGTTGTGCCCGAGGCAGGCCTAGAGACAAATAAATTTGGAGAACTTTAGATGCCAATAAATGTTTCATTTCATAATGTAAAAATAGATGAATCCCAAACAATAATAAGATAATAGAAAAATAAGTCACTACTAGCACTTGACCTTATTACATTTTAGGAAAGAAAATAAATCTAGCCTATTTGGTCCTAGAAGGACCTTCCCTAGATTCGATCTTCCTGACTCCATCATACAGGTCCCCCAGCTTGAGCAGACCCAGCAGCAAATAGGCTCTAGCCAGATGTCCTCCTTCAGCTCCTTCGGCGTTCTGGCAATCCTCGATCCTCTTTATGACTTTACCTTCCAGCTCCAGATATTCCAATGTCCTGTTGGAAGTGACTTCCATTTCTTTCTATCCTCGATCAACCTCAAATTCCTCTCATCTATTTCCCGGTGCTCATTCTCAGAGTCATGGACCCTCTTGTATAGCCTGTTGTATTTGACTTGAGCTTCAGCTTCTTCGTCTATAACTATATTCCCTCGACTGGCCCTTGCCATCACCATTCCTTTTATATTGTCTTCTAACCATGTCGGGTAGAGAGATTCGCACCCTGACCTATCTGGCCCAATGGTGTTCTTTTCCACAATGATCTTGCAGTGCCACATGTGTTGAGCTTAGCATTTGTAAGGGATGTCGTCGTCTTGAAACTATGCCCTGAAATGATTCATCTTGGCATCCCTTGGTACAACTTGGATAGAGACATAGGGGTATATCCCTCTCAACCCAATCAACACCAAGTGTAGAGCATCCCTGGATCTGATGATGAATTTATCTGTTGGGAACCATTCAAACATCCATTGCACATGTTCCTCAGTCAGATTGTTGAAGAACTCTACCCATTCTTTGGCGCTTTCCGGGTGAGCAAACCTGTCTGGAATATAAGTCATCCGCTTGGGGTGATGGAATGTAATATGGTCGTTCCAATCCCTTTGCGGAAATTCTTGGTGATAGTGACCCCTTTGGAAATGTTCTAACAACCACAGCTACAACAACAAGTTACAACCCTCGAAATCCTTGACCCCTCTGTGACAACACTCCAGAGCCCTGTAGTTGTCGGGTATGATCATGGGGACTATAGTGCATGTCTGTGCATTGATCCCTTCCATCAAAGTCTTGGTGACCATGGCCAACCTAGTGTGGATTCTTTCCTTTTTAATTAGGAACACTATCAGGCCTAAGAAGCATACGATGAGCATGAACACTCTGCGGTGGATGTGGCCCAAAGAAGTGAGAGAGATCTCATCACGGTAGGTACGGTAGGACTTGCTATGGTCATACATCATATATAGAAATTTGAAGGGTATGTAAGATTCCTTCAGGCACACCAGGTCAGCATTTTCTTCAGCCTCATTATCTTTAAAAACCTTTTGCCGGTACGGTTTTCTAGCACCAATAGCCCGAGACAATTCCAAATCAACCCCGCAAGCCCTCCAATTTCTGGTAGAAGCGGTGTCATTTCTATGTCACCAAAGCGGAACACGGCCCTTTCACTGTCCTAGGACAAAGTGGCAGCCTCGATCAACTTGTTGTTTGGCTCAATGTCTAGCAGGGAAGGCAAGTTACCCAGGTACTTTCTTACATGTTTCTTGTCACTTGAGGAAAGGTCCTCCCACTAATCTAGCAGCACTGATCCGGGGACCTCGTGCCTTATTTTTTGTAAAACAAAAGGGTTAGGCCCACTATACTCGACTATTTATACATTCATGATTAGCATATTGGCATTTAGTTATCCAAATTAATGCAAAGAACGTGGTTGTGTCCATTGGGATTATGGAAACCCAGGTGGACTTTAGATAAGGCTCATTTTAAAGGATCATTATGTAGACAACATAATTGATGCGGCTAGGTTTGACCATGATGCATGCACAATTTCAATCAGAATAAGGTTACTACGGGGGTTTACAATGGTACCTTTAAGCGAACAACTTGAGAGGGAAAGGCACGGAACCGTCGACTGCACCGCTAATCGACTGGTTTTACCGTAAATAAACCTTTCCAAATTTAGGGGTAATAAATAGGAAGAGCGCAATCACTCATCAAGCGTTGCAATAGGATTTGATACGCACGAGTAGAATATGATGTGGAGAATGATTTAAGCATCAATTAATAGCATGTAGTCAAATATTTGCATGTAGAAAAAAAAAATACGGTATTTAAATAATAAAAAGACAGTTACGGAAAAGAAAATAAGGAGACAAGTCAATTTTAGGAATAAAGAATCATAAAAGCTTAAAAGAAAATAGGCAGTTAAATTCAAATAAGGGGAAAAGTTACGGGATAAAGCATGCTTGGACTAATTTATCAAAGATAAGTTTGTTATGGTAAGAGCCTAAAGGTATCCCCAACAGAGTTGCTATGCTGTCGCGCCCCCTTTTTTCTCCGCGGAGAAAGTCTGGGTTCCGGCGTTCATGGGGGTAGAAACTGAGGAACTATACTGAGATAATGAAAATAAAACTATTTTTTTCGAACAAAACAAAAAGGGTAGAAACTGAGGAACAACAAAGTTGTTGGCAGCAAGTTCACGACTATAAAGAGGAAAATCGAGAAGGTTTTTGTGGTGGCTAGCGATTTGATGCCGCAAAAGAGCCACTTTCAACCAATGTTAATTCGAGTTTCAAGGTATTTTTATTCCTCTAACATGGGTATATCCAAATTCATGGCTAAATAGTGCTATCGGTAACTTTGTTAGGGTGGATTTTTATTGAATTGTATACGAGAATATCTACCAATGAGATTAGATTTTTAATATTCTAAATTGATAAATATTAAATATATTAGTTCTGTTACTCTAGTGGAGAGGCTTCTAAATGCTTGCAAAACAGTAGGGAAAATACAGCAAAGGTATTGAGTTCCCAAGCAATTCAAAGCATATGTATTAGCAATCTAAATATATTGACAAACACAAAACCAAGAATCAGTTTCCTTTCCAGTTAAGTACTATTCAATTAATTAACAGAGAATAGATGGTCATATCCGGAGGAGTAAAAACAGAAAAATAGATTAAATTGACAAGATTTGAAATCGATAATATTGGTAGTTCAAGAAGCTAATTTGTAGATTGATTTTGTAACCGTATAGGTCACGAAGAAAGTCACACGAAGTGCTCGCAAGTAACACGTTTGATATTTCGGCATCAGTATCGTGAGTAGTAATCTTACCGCAATTTTTATTTTCATAACCTGCATGGTTTATGCATTATTTTAAAAATAAATATGTTACCGAATGTTTGAAATTGCATGTGGGACAAGTCCTTTACTTGATATGGTACCGAACAGTTTACTTGAGATATTTACCGGTTAATCTAAATATTTTCACTGTTACTAGATATGTTTTACCCTTACTTGAGATGTTACGACTATTTAAATTATTGTCACTGTTACTAGACATGTTTTACTGTTACTTGAGACATGATTACCGTCACCGAAATAAAATTATAAGATTTGATAAGAAATAATATGCCCTTTATTATTTTGAAAATGCTTTTGTACGAGTATTTATTGTTTACAAGAAAGAGTATAAATGGGAGGAGACTTTGAAGGATTCCGTAGCTAACGGCGAGTTCATTAGACCTGGTGTACCTTGTATTTACACATTACCAATTACAGTTATAGCCCTCGCTAGTGGGAAGGTAGAACTAGCATACATTTACAGTTTTTCCCTCGAGTAGGGACCTACAGTTATATTTGACTCCTTTTACCGAGGGGTCCACACAGAGATACAAATTATATGATCCTTTCTTGGAAACCTCCCAAACATAAGATTTGATATGATAATGTTTACAGAGTTTATTATCGAATTGTCAAATGATTTCTTCTTACATGAAAATAGACAAGATTGATTATTGTTACCCATTTTGAAAAGGGCATTTACTTCATGATATTTTCTTATTATTATACAAGCATATTTTCTGACTTGTCCCAGCTAAAAATGGTTGTGGTTAAGTATTATTACTCACTGAGCTAGCGGCTCACTCCCCGCTATTATTTTTTTACAGAGACATTTGTTGATGCAAGCGAAGATTTTGTTAATTAGAGTACACGATTTGACGAATTTCTGGTGAGCCCCGCACTTGTTCGTGTGGGCAAAGAGTTTATTCATTTGTTATGTTCTTTTATTTAAAACTCTTAGAGTTGCTCCATAATCAGTTTTTTTTGTGTCATGAGTATTCCTTTATTATTTTAGAACTATAATTAGTATTAGACATACTTATCATATTTTGGAGAGGAATTTAGTATTACTATGGTACAAATGATTGATTAATAAGGTTGGATAAATGTTTTATTAGCTGATGAGGATTAGAAGATACTTTGATTGATATAGGTTAGTTCTGTTGTTGATTCTGAGACAGGGTAAAATTTTGGATAGTCCTAAAACAGGGTAAGCTCTGCCAAATTTTTCTGTAAATTCCCCTTAAGGCTTACTTTGGGATCCTACCCCTTAACTCTGGTCATGGCCCTAAATTGGATCGTGACAAATTTGGTATCAGAGCCTAGGTTATTCTTGTGACTAATGGACCACATGTCGGTAGTAGAATCTCAATTATGGTTATGTAGCCGGCCATTCCCATAATCGTGATTCTGCGAGGGCGTGATAGGATGTGTCTTGTCTTTCATTCTTATTATTTCGTACGTGTGTGGCGATCAGGATCAAGTAACTGAATCTGTCATCGTTATCATTTTCATGTATTACTTAGATCAATCACCCGATAATAGAATTTGGCTAGAGGTTCAAAGATATAAAATATTGCTACTAGATAGGCAATCACTCCTAACAATGAAAAGTGACAAAAGTAGTAGACAAGGCCAATGAAAGGCCTGTTTTTCCACAATGCGAGTCTTACCGCTAAGATGAGTAATAGAGTTTATTCTCAAAATTAGTACGAGTTCCTAGTGCTATTACAAAAGTACTTACCTTCATGCAAGGTAAATAGAGGTCTCGATAGATATATTGGATAGAAAAGAGAAGAATGGTCAACAACAAAGGGCTCTAGAAGCCTCATGCATTTAGACTAAGTCAGGAACCAAGATATTTCTCTAATAGATTTCCAACAATTGAAGCCACTAAGTTTACAATTTTCTGTTAATGCAGAGGATCCTCAGAGGTTCTTGACGAAATACTTAAAGTATTATGAGATTTATAATGTTCTAGCAATAGGCCTATAGAGCTAATAACTTGTAGATTGGAGTACATAACGTATATATGGAATGGAACCACACTGTTGGGGACGCGGATAGGAGCGAAACAATTGACTTAGAAATAAGTGCACTAAACTTTTTATAAATATCTTCTTTCTCGATAGTCGAAAGATGATAAGTACTTAAGAAATTAATTCAGACGATGAATATACTGATATGTGACACCAGGCTTTATCTGCTGACTAGGTACATGACGTCTTAGGTTTAGAAGCTTGTCGAATGGTTGGTTAACCGTTTGATTAAGGGAAATAACCCCACATACGAATGCTCTGACCTATTATGTGACGTTGAACTTGCAAAAAAAAAAAATTAAGAACTGGATATGATTGTCATACAACTAAGAATTCATTTAAAAAGTTAGAGATTAGGAAATCTCGTAGTATGCATTTTTCTTATATGAGACTAAGAGTTAGATAAATGAAATCTTGAGATATTATGAAATTCTTTAATAGTTGCTACTTTATAGAAGAGTGCCGTATAGTTGAAACTATGTTTTAAGCTAAACAGATTCAATTTGAAAGAGCGTATATCTATCTCGCCAAATTGTAATTGACCTTGTCGATTTTGAAGCGCTTATATGTATGATTGGTTACCACACTTTTTATTACCATGTGAAGGTAGTTATATTGATATATCTAGAAAACCTAATTGTGAAAAGAAAAATGAATCATATCCCAGTGATAGTAGAGCTTATACCATTTAAGAAGGCTCTACAACTATTGAATAAAAGTGGTTAGGGTCTCGTACTTTCATAAAGGGATCTAAGAGATATGAAACTTAGCTTGAAAATAAACGTAATAATAACGAGAGAATTATTTGATGTATTTCTAAGTGTTTACTAGAACTAACCCGAGTACGAGAAATAAAATTTTTAATGACTTGGCACTAGACACAAGTTATATCAATTCCCACATATTGTATCGAACTAGTGAACCAAAGAGAAATAAATAAAAAGTTACATGACCTGCTAACAAGGATTTTATCAGACTGAGCATATCACCTTAAGGTGAACTTTGTGCAAAGGAAGGGCAGATCTCTAAGGATGTGCATCGACTACATGAAATTTAGTAAGGTGGCAATAAGCCAAAAACAAAATCTCACATAAATGGCCTATTTTATCAATTACAGGGAATCGCCACTTCCCAAAGGATTGATCCCCAATCTTGTTATCACTGGCTAGAATTAGAGATGAAGATATTCCTTAGATGACTTTCAAAATTTAGTACGAGCACTATGAGTTTCTTGTGATACCTTTTGGACTGACCAATGATTCAGCCGCATTCATAGATCTAATGAATAAGTTGTTAAAGTCATTTCTCGTCGTATTTGTTATTGTGTTTATCAATGATATTCTGGTATATTCTTCTAGGTAGGAAGTATATAAGATTCACCTAAGGAATATATTACAAACACTAATGATAGATTCTTCAATTGTGAATTTTGTCTAGTCTCGACAGTATTCTTAGGCACCTTATATCTAAGAATGAAAATATGGTAGATTCTGAAAAGATAGAAGCAGTTCATAAATGGCAGAAACCCACTTCTCCTACAGAGACTGGCTTGTTTTGTCTTGACAGGCTAGTACATGCATTGGTGTAGGATTCCTCTAGAATAGCACCACTACTCACCAAGTTAACATAGAAAATTCCCAAAGTTCAATGGATGGAGGAATGTAAGTCGAGATTCCAGAAGCCCAAGGTATGTTTGAAAATCACACCAATGTTAGCCTTATTCCAATAGGCTCTAGAGAATTCACGATATTCTGTGATACTTCGAGGGTAAAATTAGGATATTTTCTCATGCAGAATGGTCGTGTGGTAGCTTATGCATTAAGGAAATTGAAGAAGCTCAAGTCGTATTATGTCACTCGTGATTTGGAGATGGTTATGGTGGTATGTTATTTTAGTATTAAAGACACTATTTATACGAAGAAACCTATGAGATTTATACTTAGAATAAGAGCCTGACGTACATTTAAAACCAACAGAGATATAAATATTTAGCAATGTTGATGGAGGGAACTACTAAAAATATAATTGTACCATTTTGTATTGTTCGCGAAAGATAAATGTAATGGCTTATACAAAAACAACATGGGTAATTTGGCAAATATATGTAATGTAAAGAGACTTTTGGTCAAGAATATGCCCATACTAAGTAGTACAAAAAAATTTCAAAGCTATTGTTGGCTTGTATTCAAGAAAAGTATTCATTGGTAAAGCGCATAAAGGTCGCTCAATATAAAGATGAGTGATTATGCAAATATAGAGATGAAGTCCTAGCTAGTAAAAGCAATGATAGGACTATTAGCAGAAATTGTATTCTTCGACTAAGTAAATAGTTATGTATACTAGATGTAGATGTGTTAAGATGAATTATCATTGAGGAGCTCACAACTCTAGATACATCGTACATTCAGGGTCTAATAAGGTGTACCGTGATTAGAAGAAAATTATATTTGTAGGATTAGAAAGATAGAAGATTTCCTTACCCATGTTTCTAACTGATTGACTTGTTAGCGCATCAAAATTTACAACTCTTCAGGCCTACTACAACAACTCGAGATTTCAAAGTGGAGGGAAAGAATGGAATCAAAGCGACTTTTATGACAAAACTGTCGAAATAATGAGAGGTTATGATTATGTGGTAAATTGCAAATTTGGCTTACATAGTAGGTACACTTTTTTCTCACCAAAACTTCTCCTACTAAGAATGAATATACTCAAAGATACATGGATAGAAAACTATCAAATTTCCTAGGGTCTATTGTCTACTATTTTGATAGAAGATGACAAATTACTACACGATTTTGAAATTCTTCCCAAGAAATATTGGTTACACGAGTAAATATTAATAGCGTGTTTCATTAGCAGACAAACAAGCAGTCTGAACTAGAAGCGGCTTTCTATCCGCAGAAGCGAAACCGCATAAGCGGTTATAATTTCGCAGAAACGGAACTTGCTGGAGCAGTAAGGTTGTTTTAAATCCGATTTTGGCTCATTTCCATTTTTGAAGAATATGTTAAGAGCCTTCCTTTTGGGTTAAAGGTAGTTTGTTCGCTTAATAGTATATTTATAACTGAATTTGCCTACAGTGATAGCTTTCGATCTAGTATATAGGTGGCACGGTATGGATCCTTATATAATATACGATGTTGTTCTCTTATAGGATGGTTTGAACCCGATAAGACTAACTTATTAGGACCCGACTTAGTACAAGAAGCTATTGACAAGGTCCAGTAATCAGATTGCTCACAACTCAAAATAGAGAAACTTCTTAAGAGGATAGAAGGCGAAGGGACTTAGTTTTCACAATTGAGGACAAAGTGTCCGTACTAGTTTTCCCTATGAAAGATGTAATGTGGAAGAAAAAAAAAAGGCAAGTTGAGCCCAAGGTTTATAGGGCCAGTACGAGATACTTGACTAAGAGTGAGTTATGGAAAATCATTTGGCACTTCCTCTAGAATGTCTTTCATTAATCAAGTGTCTCATGTTTCTATGTTGTGAAAAGGTATATCAGACATTAAAGCATTGATTATAGAATAAAATGGGAATGTATCCAACGAAGAGGAGCAAGTAACTATTGTTGACATATAGGTAAGAAAGTTACAATTAAGAAATTGTGTACATGAGAGTCGGAAAAATCATACAGTTTAAGAAGCTACTAGAAAAGTGAGAGATGATATGCGAGCCAAATATCCTCACTTATTTTGGTCTACGGGTATATACTTATTTTAAATTCGGAGACCGAATTTCCTAAGGAAGAAAGAATGTAATACCCCATATAAAATATAGGCATTCTGGTAATTACCCAAAAGAAAAGAAGAAGAAAAAAAATAGGCAACACAAAGAAAAAATAGATAGACACAAACTAATAAGCCGAAACCACTAGTTTATGACCTATAGGGAATAGAATGAAGCTTTAGAACCCTTGCAAAAAAACGAGAAAGGAAGCCTAACTTTGGTGCAATACTGAGATAATGAAAATAAAACTATTTTTTTTCCAACAAAACAAAAAAGGATAGAAACTGAGGAACAACAAAGTTGTTGGCAGCAAGTTCACGACTATAAACAGGAAAATCGAGAAGGTTTTTGTGGTGGCTAGCGATTTGATGCCGCAAAAGAGCCACTTTCAATCAATGTTAATTCGAGTTTCAAGGTATTTTTATTCCTCTAACATGGGTATATCCAAATTCGTGGCTAAATAGTGTTATCGGTAACTTTGTTAGGGGGGGTTTTGATTGAATTATATACGAGAATATCTACCAATGAGATCAGATTTTTAATATTCTAAATTGATTAATATTGAATATATTAGTTCTGTTACTCTAGTGGAGAGGCTTCTAAGTGCTTGCAAAACAGTAGGGAAAATAAAGCAAAGGTATTGAGTTCCCAAGCAATTCAAAGCATATGTATTAGCAATCTAAATATATTGACATACACAAAACCAAGAATCAGTTTCCTTTCTAGTTAAGTACTATTCAATTAATTAATAGAGAATAGATGGTCATATCCGGAGGAGTGAAAACAGAAAAATGGATTAAATTGACAAGATTTGGAATCGATAATATTGGTAGTTCAAGAAGCTAATTCGTAGATTGATTTTGTAACCGTATAGGTCACGAAGAAAGTCACACGAAGTGCTCGCAAGTAACACGTTTGATATTTCGGCATCAGTACTCTAAGTAGTAATCTTATCGCAATTTTTATTTTCATAACCTGCATGGTTTATGCATTATTTTAAAAATAAATATGTTACCGAATATTTGAAATTGCATGTGGGACAAGTCCTTTACTTGATATGGTACAGAACAGTTTATTTGAGATATTTACCAGTTAATCTAAATGTTTTCACCGTTACTAGATATGTTTTACCTTTACTTGAGATGTTACAGTTATTTAAATTATTGTCACTGTTACTAGACATGTTTTGCTATTACTTGAGACATGATTACCGTCACCGAAATAAAATTACAAGATTTGATAAGAAATAATATGCCATTTATTATTTTGAAAATGCTTTTGTACAAGTATTTACTGTTTATAAGAAAGAGTATAAATGAGAGGAGACTTTGAAGGATCCCGTAGCTAACGGTGGGTTCGTTAGACCTGGTGCACCTTGTATTTACAAATTACCTATTATAGTTATAGCCCTCGCTAGTGGGAAGGTAGAACTAGCATACAGTTACAGTTTTTCCCTCGAGTAGGGACCTACAGTTATATTTGACTTCTTTTACCGAGGGGTCCACACAGAGATGCAGATTACATGATCCTTTCTTGGAAACCTCCCAAATATAAGATTTGATATGATAATGTTTACAGAGTTTATTATCGAATTGTCAAATGATTTCTTCTTACATGAAAATAGACAAGGCCGATTATTGTTACCGATTTTGAAAAGGGCATTTACTTCACGATATTTTCTGATTATTATACAAGCATGTTTTCTGACTTGTCCCAACTTAAAACGGTTGTGGTTAAGTATTATTACTCACTGAACTAGCGACTCACTCCCCGCTATTATTTTTTTACAGAGACATCAGTTGATGCGAGCAAAGATTTTGTTAATTAGATTGCATGATTTGACAAATTTCTGGTGAGCCCCGCAGTTGCTCGCGTGGGCAAAGAGTTTATTCATTTGTTATGTTCTTTTCTTTAAAACTCTTAGAGTCGCTCCATAGTCAGTTTTTTTTGTGTCATGAGTATTCCTTTATTATTTTATAACAATAACTAGTATTAGACATACTTATCATATTTTGGAGAGTAATTTAGTATTACTGTGGTACAAGTGATGGATTAATGTCACGACCCAAAAACCCACACTAGTCGTGATGGTGCCTCTCATGAAGACCAGGCTAGCCAACTAACCCAATTCGTCTCTTTAACAGTTATTAAATATAAATAAATAGAAAATACAACTTAATGGCATTAAAAGCAGTTAATTACAACCCAACACAACCCGACCGGAGTGTCACAAGTCACGAGCATCTAAAGAAGACTGAACACAACTACTGGGCCAATAATAATATACAGAATAAAAACTGGAATCAAAAGATGAAGTCCGGTGCCGCGAACGCTGGCGGTCACCTTGCTCAACTACAGCAGTAATACCTTCAATCAGCTATTAACGCGCTTCCGGGTGAACAATACGTGCAACTGCATGCGAGGTGCAGGGAGCAAAGTGAGTACTCCAACTCGGTGAGTAATAAGATTAAACAATAACTTAGCGGTAAGAAAACACGTAAAGCACTCCATCATGCTATATAGGGCAGTACAACCCTTTGAGAAAACAGTAAAACCGTAAAAAATCCTTTAGAAGTATCTGGTTCATTTAAAAACCTCTTTTGAAAATATCCTCTTCCAATAGTCAAGCATATGAATGCGATATTAGATAGTGCAAGTCAGCACATAAGTCAGCCCCTCGGGCACAGCACTCCACCAACAAATAACACCAGGGTATCTGGTAAACAGTGCAAAAAGTAGCATGGATGCCAATGATATGAGAGTGCTGAATGTCATGACACGTAATACAAACAGGAACCAATGCATGAATGCAATGCAATGCACATGACCGCTGCGGCGCACAGCCCGATCCGTTTGGGTACCTACGCTCACTGTGGAAGTTCAGACCCCGGAGGGGCTCCTACAGCCCAAGCGCAATATCAATATCACACCGATGCGGTGTGTAGCCCGATCCATCCTCAGTCCAGAATATGCATGTGAGCCACTAGGGCGATGTCAAGTAACAGTTCTCAGCTCCAAACATTAGAAATCTAGTTTAAGTTTTTAAAACCTTAGAAGTATGACTAGACATTTCAAAACAGTGTTTAACTCAGGACTGAAATCATTTAATATGCTAAGTATCATGGAAACAGTGATAATCATCCCTAAAGGATTCAAATAATCAGCACGAAGCCCAAAACATGGCAATCAGCCCAAATCATGATGATAACAAGTAGTTTCAGTCAAATACGTAGTAATTTCATCAATCGAGACGGACCAAGTCACAATCCCCAACGGTGCTCTACCCCACGCTCGCTATCCGGCGTGCAAGTCACCTCAATACAACACTATGATATGCAAATCTGGGGTTTCAAACCCTCAGGATGTCATTTACAAGTATTACTCACCTCGAACCAGTGAAATCTCTAGCTCGCGATGCCTTTGCCCCACAAATCGACCTCCACGCGCGTCGAATCTAACCAAGATCAGAGCGAATACATTACAATATTCCAAGGGAATAATACACAATCTAAAACAACCGAGAAATAGCATAAATCTCGAAACTAACAAAACTCGAGCCATGGGCCCGCTTCTCGAAAAATTACAAAACTCACATTAACGGATTCCTCGTCTCGCCACGAGTCCATACATACCAAGAACTCCCAAATCCGAGCTCAATGACCTATCAAATCCCAATTTGAAATATCAAAAAATCAAGACCTAGCTTTACCCCTTTTTAATGAATTTCAACCAATTTCCATGTTAAATCTATCATAATCTCATGTATTTAAGCCAAGGAACTTACCTCTAATCATTCCTCCTTGAATCCCTCTTCAAAATCGCCTCAAAGCTCGCTCAAAAATGGAGGAAAATACATAACCCTCGCGGATGAAATGTTTCAATAAAACCCTTTATCACCAGCCCAGATTTCGCTTCTGCGGAGAAAATGTCGCTTTTTCGACCTCCGCATCTACGGTCCACGTCCGCTTCTGTGGACCTTCACTTAAGGGCCCCTACCGCTTCTGCGTTCAACATTTTGCATCAGCGGGACCGCCTATGCGACCCCGCCTTCCGCTTCTGCGGAATATCAAGAGAATGCCAAAACCACTCCTGCGGTATAACTTCCGCTTATGCGGACCTGCTTATGCGGATAGCTTTCTGCTTCTGCAGAAATTGCTCAACCTCATCCTTTTTCGCACCTGCGATACCTGGCTCCGCTTCCGCGTAACTGCATCTGCGGTTTCTTTTCCGCAGATGCGGAAACACCTGCTGCAACCAAAAACCTGCAATTCCAACTTCAAATTTCCTTCCGATATCCACCCAAAATCACCTGAGGCCCCCGGGACCTCAACCAAAAGCACCAACACCTCCTAAAAAATTATTCAAACTTGTTCCAATCCTCAAAACACATCAAACAACACTAAAATCATCAATTCACATCGGATTCAAGCCTAAGTTTCTTCAAAACTTTCGAAATGTGCATTCGATCAAAAATCCGACCAAACGATGTCCGAATGACCTAAAAATTTGCACACATATCCAAAATCACCCAACGAAGCTACCGCAACTCTCGAAATTCCATTCTGACCCTCGGATCAAAATCTCACCCATCAACCGGAATTCGCCAAAATACTAACTTCGCCAATTCAAGCCTAATTCTACATCGGACCTCCAAAATCACTTCCGGCCATGCTCCTAAGTCACAAATCATCCCCCGAAGCTAACCAAATCACCAGAAATCACATCCGAGCCCTATAACTCATAAGTCAACGTCCGGTTGACTTTTCCAACTTAAGCCTTCCTTAAAGAGACTAAGTGTCCCATTTCTTATCAAAACCAATCCAAATAAACTCTAACACACCACATACCGATAACAAAACATGAAGAAGCATAAAATGGGGGGAAACGGAGCAATAACTCATAAGACGACGGGTCGGGTCGTCACATCCTCCCCAACTTAAACAAACGCCAGTCCTCGAGCGTACCCAGAGTTGTACTAGAAGCAACCCAATAGCTGAATGACCTTACCAAGCATATACCCGGGGTGATCCCTCGTCACCCTATCTCGCATAGGTCCGATAACACAATATAGCTAAATTTTCACGGTCCATCTAAACCATAAACCGTAGGACCGTATTGCACTTTCCGAAATCATACACAAGATCAGAACCTCACGTTTACATTCGGAATAAACCCGAACCAGCTGTAATAACCCATACTTGCAACCTCAGGTGAAGTCATATGATATATCACATAATTCAAACACTCTGAACAATAGCCTCTATTCACAGCACTTGCCCACCATAACCAAATACCGATAGAAACTTCTTACTAGCTAAAGCCTTATTCCAACACTTTCATATACTTCCAACGACAAATGGAACACGTGATAAACGGTAACCATTCCTCAGATTACCCATACATGAAGCCACTTCCTTTTTGACTAATTCCACAACAGATTTCCGGGCCAAATCTCGATATTATCCTTCTGACCAGCTGGAAACTAATCTGTTCGTATTCATTAATGACTCCAACGATCACCTCGAATCTAACACACCATTCTGGTGATATGACACCTCAACACCGGCCTAAGCCACACTTGCATAATACGCGCACCAATAAGAAACGGTCTGAACATACTCGAATCATGACAAATAACTCAAACGAAAGAGCTATAACTCAAGTCCATCAGTATCATCACAACACAAGGCTGAGACCCCGTCTCATATCATAGAGATAGAACACCTGAACCTACCTCGAAAGGTCATAACTCCATGTAGCCTCGCTACAGTGCGCGATCCTACCCAAACATTGTTGCACCTGACACATCTCAAGTCGCTATGCTCAAAATCAACAGCCACCCACAATTTGATATCTGACACCAAGGCAATTCATTACAGCCACGGTGACACAAATAACATACGACACGCAACCTGATAGGTCATAACCAATACTCCATTTACCAAGCAACACTCAATTACTCTTCACGTTCGACTTCCTCTATGAATCCTCAATAGAACCACGCCACATGAGCCCATATCCAACAAATCTTAACGTCTCATAGCATAGAAGGCAACTCATAGATCTCCCCAAATCACTATTAAGTTCAATAACGATCGAATCAACCTATCCCTCAACAATACCACTCAGAACTAACAAAGCTAACTCAAGCCAAATACGTAGCCGCATCGGCCTACCAACGAACTCAATACCAATAAGCCTGAAGTTGTTCCTTCCACTACCATAACTCCTGCCGGAGCCGTACTATACGGTGCCCGGTACCAAATAAATACCGAAATCCACAATCTCACCCAGCGACATGCCTGGCCACAAGAAACGCATCCGAAAAAGAGTCCCTCAATATTGGAACTGAATTAATGGTAGAAACCTCTACACTGACATCCACCACAAAGGCCCAATTAAGGAAAGCAATCCTTACCAGTCGTCCGCTGGTCTGTGGAATACAACCACTCTGCTAGAACATAATCCGATGCACCTCGCCACGCAACATGTGGCATTTTCCAACATAGCCCATAGCACGATAGTCTAGAATAACCCAACACTAAGACAACCAGTCTATACCCCAATATCGTATCCACAATCTAATATACCAAGCAAAGAAAGATCCACCCGGGCCTCCAAATCCCAATAGCCACTAACGATACCAATACACACGATTCAAAATCACTACATAATCTGTACCTGAGACTCCCAGTCTCCAACTCCATGTAGCACGCAAATCACTGTATCAAATCCCCAAATTCCGCAGTATGAATACATATCACATCTTGAGTACCCAATCATTCAATGAAAGATATTCTAAAGTTCCGCTGTGCCATCAAACAACTCAAATATCAGCAGTCGATCTAGCAAGAAAGTGCCGCAATACTAATAAAGTATCGTCAGTCTAATCATATTACCCTTCTTCCGAGACATATACTCTCGTCAAATCACTTCCAATTAGCAGTACCATTTCCTTGATTACCTGAGGCTACCCGTAGCCTAAGAATTTTATGAACTTCTTTTCAGAACTGAATTGTAACTCATCTAGCCAAGACCTTCCGTCAATCCCATCTAGAAGAAGAATCATTACATATTTCATGCTTCGCATACCCATAGAAAATATATCAATCTCCAAACCACGGTAAAACCCAACAAGAACTCTCTCCCAATTCCATTCGCACAAGTTAATCTGCCAGGACTGAATCCTCTTATCCAAACAAAGATAAGCAAGCTGTCAAGACTCAAGAGCATTGCTACATCATGCATGTAAGAGCTCATTACCTCGAACATATATGAAAATTTAATCATACCCTTACCATACCGATTCGGTCTATTATCAAGCTATTCCGTCCATCAAGTTTCCCTTCTGATTCATCATCAACTTGATATTCCTCCCTGCTGTAGCACCACAATACCTTAAACCAGGTTTACTATACGAGACTCAAACATAAGACCACACTATCTAAGACCCATAAGCCACTGAATACTCTCTCAATGCTTCCCAGAAATACCACGTTCCAGAATACTTTACTTGAAGAACT
This sequence comes from Nicotiana glauca, assembly GCA_026770625.1. NCBI lineage: Eukaryota > Viridiplantae > Streptophyta > Magnoliopsida > Solanales > Solanaceae > Nicotiana > Nicotiana glauca. The sequence goes on along the minus strand of MU673776.1, from coordinate 19,734 downwards.
TCCTGCGAATCTGAATCTGTTACCATTACTTCCCAGATACTGATACATAGAACCCCATAATTAACATAAAATATCATAAGTCTTGATCTTTTTCTAATGTAAACACAGTCTCTAGTCACATACACCATCTTAAGACACCTAATTATTACATGCAAAATCTTGAACACAATAAAACCATTCTCGAGAGTCATTCACTCTTATACAACTGTAAATTACCTGACTTAACAGACAGAACCACTCGTGCCTTATTAGCACTCTAACACCGCAGAACATGATCTCATATCAATACAAACAACCATCTTCCTTCTCTATACACTAAGCATTCTTTGTCAACCACAGCTCAAGACATCCTAGTATTTTCTCACATCTACGAAAGCACCATATAACCTTTGTCAAAGTTTTTCTTCACTCGTTCCATCCTTGGCTCAATTTCTGCAACCAGGACTGATCTGCCAGCATACCTCGAAAAGGAACCAACATAGCACATAACCGTGCGATCAGCTAATCAATAGCAACCTCCCCAACTTGGCTCGAAGCCATCTATCAGGACACATTCAATAACCCATAATACTTTTACTCTAATGATGCCACAATATTATAGTGAGATTAAACTCAAATCATCTACTAGTTTATGAAAACACAGATCATCTGGTACTGAAATCCTCTACAAACCTCGCATTCATCCCCACATCAGCTGAGTCTACTCTCTTAAGCGACCCAAATTTTCAAATTACAACACGTACCTTTCAATTACACATGGGATCTTCTAACGGACACATAAGGATCATACCACTCAAGAACATTCCGCAGGAGGTAACCCACCTGCTTCGCCTCAATTTAGTATTTCAGCACACCTCCCACCGTCATACACATAATACAGCCAATTTAGTCTTCCTGAGTCTGAACTCATACCGCCACAAGTATTGCACTTTACTTTCCAACTAGGAGATATGAAAATATTCTCCACGCACCCATAACTCAGGGCTACACAACAAATCGCAATAGGAAACGAACAATTAACAGTTCATCTATTATCCAGCAAACTCCTTCGTCACTACCAAGTCATTTAAATACACCTCGCAACACTAACATACTCACCACATGGGTATCTAACCGACATTCCGGCTAATAAGGGCAATACCGAACACATGAGTTCAAAATATTTGCTCACACAATCAGTACCTCGGTGCTCGAGCCATAGGCAAGGATTCAGCCTCAAGTCCTCCAGACTGGCCTGATATACTCACAATGATTACCTCCCGCCCCTCGATCGGGGAATCACAAGCCATCAAGGCACATATAATACTGAGCGCTCATGTGCGCCTATAGACGTGTATAAGGAATTTCAAGGGTTATATTCCAAGCTGAATCAAGTACGCACGATAAGAATTCCAAGAATGGGAAGTTTTCCTAAAGGTTCTGCAGCCTCTCGAGGAGAAATGCAGGCGTCCTCGTACCGCTCCGCGAGACTCTACTAAACCTGCTCATATCTCATGAGACCTAGTAACCTAGGCTCTGATACCAACTTGTCACGACCCAAAACCCACACTAGTCGTGATGACGCCTCTCATGAAGACAAGGCTAGCCAACTAACCCAATTCGTCTCTTTAATAGTTATTAAACATAAATGAATAGAAAATACAACTTAATGGAATTAAAAGCGTTAATTACAACCCAACACAACCCGACCGGAGTGTCACGAGTCACGAGCATCTAAATAATACTGAACACAACTACTGGGCAATAATAATATTAATAAAATTTGGAATCAAAAGATGAAGTCCGGTGCCGCGAATGCTGGCGGTCACCTTGCTCAACTATAGTAGTAATACCTTCAATCAGCTATTAACCCGCTGCCGGGTGAACAATACCTACAACTGCATGCGAGGTACAGGGAGTAAAGTGAGTACTCCAACTCAGTGCGTAATAAGAGTAAATAATAGCTGAGCAGTAAGAAAACACGTAAAGCACTCCATCATGCTATATTGGGCAGTGCAACCCTTTGAGAAAACAGTAAAACCATGAAAAATCCTTGAGAAGTATCTGGTTCAGTTAAAAACCTCTTTTGAAAATATCCTCTTCCAACAGTCAAGCATATGAATGCGATATTACATAATGCAAGTCAACACATAAGTCAGCCCCTCGGGCACAACACTCCACCAACAAATAACACCAGGGTATCTGGTAAACAGTGCAATAAGTAGCATGGATGCCAATGATATGAGAGTGCTGACTGGAATGACACGTAGTACAAACAGGATCCAATATATGACTACAATGCAATGCACATGGTCGCAGCGGCGAACAGCCCGATCCGTTTGGGTACCCGCGCTCACTGTGGGGGTTCAGACTCCGGAGAGGCTCCTACAGCCCAAGCGCAATATCAATATCACACTTCTGCGGCATGCAACCCGATCCATCCTCAGTCTAAAATATGCATGTGAGCCACTACGGCGATGTCAAGTAACAGTTCTCAGCTCCAAACGTTAGAAATGTAGTTTAAGTTTTTAAAACCTTAGAAGTATGACTAGACATTTCAAAATAGTGTTTAACTCAGGACTAAAATCATTTAACATGCCAAGTATCATGGAAATAGTGATAATCATCCCTAAAAGATTCAAATAATCGGCACGAAGCCCAAAACATGGCAATCAGCCCAAATCATAATGATAACAAGTAGTTTCAGTCAAATACATAGTAATTTCATCAATCGGGATGGACCAAGTCATAATCCCCAATGGTGTTGTACCCCACGCTCGCTATTCAGCGTGCAAGTCACCTCAATACAATACTATGATGTGCAAATTTGGGGTTTCAAACCCTCAGGATGTTATTTACAAGTATTACTCACCTCGAACCGATGAAATCTCTAGCTCGCAATGTCTTAACCCCTTAAATCGACCTCCACGCGCATCGAATCTAACCAAAATCAGAGCGAATACATTACAATATGCCAAGGGAACAATACCCAATCGAAAACAACCGAGAAATAGCAGAAATCTAGAAACTAGCAAAACTCGAGCTCCGGGACCGCTTCTCGAAAAATTACAAAACTTACATCACCGAATTCCTCGTCTCGCCACGAGTCCATACATACCAAGAACTCCCAAATCCGAGCTCAAATGACCTATCAAATCCCAATTTGAAATATAAAAAAAATCAAGCCCTAGCTTTACCCCTTTTTAATGAATTTCAACCAATTTCCATGTTAAATCTATCGTAATCTCATGTATTTAAGCCAAGGAACTTACCTCTAATCATTACTCCTTGAATCCCTCTTCAAAATCGCCTCAAAGCTCTCAAAGCTCGCTCAAAAATGAAGGAAAATACATAACCCTCGCGGATGAAATGTTTCAATAAAACCCTTTTATGACCAGCCCAGATTTCGCTTCTGCGGAGAAAATGTCGCTTCTGCGACCTCCCCATCTGCGATCCACGTCCGCTTCTGCAGACCTTCACTTAAGGGCCCTTACTGCTTCTGCGTTCAACATTTCACATCAGCGGGACCGCCTATGCGGCCCGCCTTCCGCTTCTGCAGAATATCAAGAGAATGCCAAAATCGCTCCTACGGTATAACTTCCGCTTATGCGGATAGCTTTCCGCTTCTATGGAAATTGCTCAACCTCATCCTTTTTGCACCTACGATACCTGGCTCTGATTCTGCGTAACCGCATATGCGGTTTCCTTTCCGCCGATGCGGAAACTCCTGCTGTAACCAAAAACCTGCAATTCCAACTTCAAATTTCCTTCCGATAGCCACCCGAAATCACCCCGAGGCCCCCGGGGCCTCAATCAAAAGCACCAACACCTCCTAAAACATTATTCAAACTTGTTCCAACCCTCAAAACACATCAAAAAATACTAAAATCATCAATTCACATCGGATTCAAGCCTAAGTTTCTTCAAAACTTTCGAAATGCGCATTCGATCAAAAACCCGACCAAACGATGTCCAAATGACCTGAAAATTTGCACACATATCCAAAATTACCCAACGAAGCTACCGCAACTCTCGAAATTCCATTTCAACCCTCGGATTAAAATCTCACCCATCAACCGGAATTCGCCAAAATACTAACTTTGCCAATTCAAGCCTAATTCTACACCGAACCTCCAAAATCACTTCCGGCCATGCTTTTAAGTCACAAATCATCCCCCGAAGCTATCCGAATCACCGAAAATCACATCCGTATCCTATAACTCATAAGTCAATGTCCAGTTGACTTTTCCAACTTAAGCCTTCCTTAAAGAGACTAAGTGTCTCATTTCTTATCAAAACCAATCCAAATCAACTCTAACATACCACATACCGATAACAAAACATGAAGAAGCATAAAATGGGGGGAAATGGAGCAGTAACTCATGAGACGACGGGTCGGGTCATCACAATTAATAAGGTTGGATAAATGTTTTATTAGCTGATGAGGATTAGAAGATACTTTGATTGATATAGGTTGGTTTTGTTGTTGACTCTGAGACAGGGTAAAATTTTGGATAGTCCTAAAACAGGGTAAACTCTGCCAAATTTTTACTGTAAATTCCCCTTAAGGCTTGCTTTGGGGTCCTACCCCTTAACGCCGGTGATGGCCCTAAATTGGATCGTGATACCCCAGCAGAGTTGCCATGCTGTCGCGCCCCTTTTTTTCTCCGTAGAGAAAGTCTGGGTTCCAGTGTTCATGGGGGTAATAACTCATCTCCTTTTGGGATGTGGGTATTTGAAGAGTCTCCACCTAATAGATTATGTTGCGTTAGGGCACCTAGAACGATTAACTCTTAGACTAGTTTGCATTACCAGAGATTTAGGGTAAGGACTCGAAATAACCTTGAGGGGAAGGTGTTAGTCACCCCTCTCGATCCACAACAGCGGGTCCTAGCCGAACATATACTTTATGAATTAGTCCTTTAACAAATAAATAGTTGAAACACATAATTACAAATAAAATCATGTAGGACATTATATGACTCAAATAATAAGATAAAGAATTTGAACAAGTTGCATATAAAAGAGTAAGGTTTAAAAATCGGGAATTGGGAAAAAGGGTCCTAGGTTGGTTAGCCTACAAGATTACCCCACAGAATGCCCGGTAAATACTCCTCAATGAGGGGCCCCACGTGACATTAGCGCGTAGTCATCATATCCCTTTCTACCCAATTCCCTCCCCTTGGTCATAGCCTAAAGCATTCTAGCAACCTTAAAAGTGTCCTATGTGTGCATTACCCGTCCCTTCCTCGTGGCCCTAGAGGTATTTTAGGACCTCTATTTTTTGGAGAGTTCTAGACCATCCTAAGTTTTTAAAGGATAAAATTCTAGGAGTCAATTAAGAACAGTTGGGACTGCATTTAAAGGGAACAATTTATAGGCACACAACTACCTCCAAAAATATAACAAGTAAATGCACGCCTTCAAACAATAGTCAGGTACATTAAGAGAAAATCCTAGAACATGATATCTAGGTGAGCAGGGATTACACAGTATTGAATTAGGACAAAGTGTCAAAAATCCTATTTGCCTTGCCTATTGATTTAAACCTGTTAAATCTAGATAGTTTTGAATAACCAAAGCATAGTTTCAGAGTTGCAGAATTTAAACAGCCTTATAGGCTTGCCTAAACGCAGAACATTGATGTCCTAAGAGCATGATATCTATAGTGATGCAGTAAAATAGTGAACAATTTTAAATGGATATTTGAGATCCTATAGACACATTTTCTAGTAGTAGTAAATTAAGGCAGTGTTTGAAAACTCATCAAAGTAGCAGACGGTCGATTAAATCAGTTCAAAAGGAACTAACATGGATTAATCTGATTTGTTAAACTAAATTAATTTTAAGTTTTATGGGTAGGATTTCTGACTATTCCTATACGCGTGGTATCTAATTGTTAAGAGCTGGTGTTGGAACTTATAGGCTTGATTTCTAGTGAAACAAATGTAAATACACGTCGTAACATAAACTGCCTTAATCACTCTACACTCTATAGGGCATGATATCTAATTTTAAAGCCATTTAGATCCTATAAGCATGATTTCTAATTATAAAGCTGATTTTAACCCTATAGACATGATTTCTATTATTGAAGCCATTTAAATCATATAAACATGTTTTCTAATATTGTGAAAGTAAATCAAACATAGCAATTGCATTAACACAATCCTATAGGCATGGTATCTATCCAAATTACCCAACAGATATAACTACCCACACCTTTTTCACTAATCACCCCAATGTTATTTATAAATAATTATTACAGACCAGATGAATAAATTACATAAACAAATAAAGAAAAAGAAGAAGTTAATTATAGGGAGCCTGAAGCAGGCCCAAATGACTTCTTAAGCCTCCAATAGCCTCAAATGCCAAAGTTCCATAGACAGTATCATGTCTAGGTGTGTCAAAGTTCCCTAAGGACCTCAAGGATCTCGGACAGTGCTCACACCTAGACTTTTTCTCAACAATAACTGATTTAAGTGCGGTGTGGAAGGGACAGCTCTGACATGCCAGAGTTCAGAGAGATCTCAAGGATCTCAAAGCAGTACACATGCCAGAGGGGCAGAACCTAATGCTCTAGGAGTAATGTGAGAGTGCTTGACGTAGTTTTGAAATGGTTTTAATATGAAAAAAAAAGTTTTGAAAAGGGCTCAGTAGGAATTGATTAGTAATAAAATAGTTTAGAAAACAGTGAACTTGTAAGAAATCAGCAAATAGTTTAAACAGCACCATTCAGACACAGATTTCAGTCAGGGAGTATGGGAATTGGGGACACATAGAACATATTAATATAACAGCAAGAGTATAGAAGTTTCCTTTTCAGAGTTCTTTATAGGATGTAGGAGCCAATCACACAGCCATAGAACAAATAGTGAAAACATAGTTATAGTAGGCAGAATTGAACATAGTTTTAGAAGTACTTAGGGAGTAGTAAGTAACCTAGCAAGTAGATTACTATCAGGAATTGGGTAAGCAAACAGATGGACAATCATACATGGACTAGAGACAAATTAAGACATGCTAGAGAAAGCAATAGTCATCAGACATGTTAATCATAAGTTGAATAGGTAGTACTCATATATGCTAAGTGAAACCGGGATTTAAGCATGCTAGTTACATATCAAAAAGCCAAGTGCTAGACAGGAATCAGTAAACTAATGTAGTAAGAGAACACATAGAGTTTTGAACTTGTAATTAAATCAGAACATACCAGTTAAGGAGAGCAGACACAAAATATAGAGCAGTGTAGTGCAATAACTAGCCTTGGCTTACAGTCGGCTAGTTCAATAAAAGTAGGAAGTAACAGAAAAGAGCAGAAAACGTTAAGTATAAGAGAGAGTTTTGAACTAGTCTCCTTGTTCTGATCTTAAAATAAGGGGGGGTTATATAGTAATCAGAAGCTCAACAAATAAGGTAAGAGATCAATTAGTAGCAAAATTAGGGAAATCACATGTAAATCAGCAAGATCCTCCCTTAATCAAGGGATAATTAAATCAATGGTAAAATGTGCTAAGTATTTAAGGAAAAGAATCAAGTAAAGTTTAGGTAAAGAACAGGTAATTAAGGGTAAATGCATAGAAGTTTAATTAAGAAAACAAATCAATAACAATCAGCGGAATGCAAACAAGGTAAGGAAAAACAATTAAGGCAGGTAAATTCAATTAAATTGAGTAAAAAAGTAAGGATCAAACGTTAGATGGAAAGGGGTCAAATTAAACAAGAAAATAAGGGATTTAGAGTTATCAGGGGTTCAAAAAGTCATGAAAGAAGCAGCATGCTTAGCATATAAAATGAGGTAGAGCATGAATAGTCAGAATTTCACACAGCTTTAACAAAACTCATGGTTAAACGACACTGATTCAAATAGGAGCATACAAGTTTTGTATGAATGGTCAGTATAAACACAAGTTCATAATATCAGTAAAAGGTTGAACTAAGAAAATTCAGTAGAAGCATGCAAGGACAAGTAAATCATGAGAAGTCACAAGAACCCAAGGCAAGAACACAATTAGAGGTACCAACATCCAGAAACCAAACGAAGAACCCCAAAAAACTAAGGTTTTCAGTACAAACGGGCTAGGGTTGCAGCAGGTTCATTAAATTACTAAAAAACGTGTGAGAATCAGAAGTTTAAACACAAAGAATCATCAAACAAAGTTTAAAAAAAATTCCGGAAACCCTAATTTTAGAAAAAGATGAAAAAACACTTTAAATCATACGATTCATGTAAAGAATCTCAAGGTTATTGTAAAACACACAAAAAACAAACTCAAATCATCTTAGATTTGTACAGATCTAGGAGGTTTGGAAAAGAAATTAGGGGTAAGAAGAGAATCATACAGAGATGAAGAACATACTGAAAAACCCTTAGATCGTAGCTAACATATAACGATTTCACTCTAAATCACACTGGAATGGCCAGGAACAGGCGAGAAATGAACCCTAGATGCAAGTCGACATTGCCCTGGTCCCTTGAGGGCCTTAGATATGGCAAGAATGACATGAGAGAATCCATTGGAGGCCTGAGAGGTGGTGAGACATCACCAGAGATATCCATAGATGGGTTCAATGAGATTGGGGATTAGGGTTAGGGTGAGGGCGTTTTGAGAGTAGAGATTTAGAGCGGCGAGGTAGGTCGTCAAATGGATTAGGTTTGGGGGGTATAGGTTAGTTTCATTAGGAAAGGAAAAACCTGGACCATTGATCAAAATGATCAACGGATAAGATTTGGTCGGGTATTGGGTTCGAGCGGATGGGTTTTGGGCCTAGGTATATTTCGATTTTAAAATTGGGCTGATTTTGGGGTTGGGTTGGGGCTAAAATTGAAATAAAATTAGACTATATTTTTAATAGCCATTTTCAGTATTATATAATTTATAAAAAATAATAAAATAATTTTCAAAAAATATTTCGTGTACTAAAATAATTTAAAATAGTTGTTTAACATTTTAAAAATATAAAAGACCATTTTGACGTATTAATAACGTAATTATACACTAATAGGGCTAGTATTGCAAATATATGCAAATTAACTTTAAAATATAAATGCAATTATAAAAAATTTAAAAATATTTGAACAATATTTTGGCATAAATATGGAATTTAGATGACTAAATCACCACAAAAAATAATTTGAAGGATAATTATTGGAATATTTATAAGCACAAGGGAAGAAATAAATGAATTTGAAGACTTTAATATTATAAAAAAATTATTAAAAATGCTTATGCATGCTTATATATGCATATATGCTATTTTTAAAGTATATATACGTATTAAAAATATATAGGAAAAATTTGGGTATCAACATATATGTTTTCACAATTGGGGATGGAGCAGTGTCTTGCAAATCATCCAAATAAACGTGCATCGCCCATTCTACAATGGAATCTGAATTCATAGCTTTAGATAAGGCCGGTGAAGAAGCTGAATGGATCCGAAATTTCTTGGAAGATATTCCATTTTGGCCCAAACCTTTGGCACCTATTTGTATACATTGTGATAGTCAAGCGGCAATAGGTAGGGCAGGGAGCGTTATGTATAACAGAAAATCTCGTCATATTAGATGGAGACACAATACCAATAGACAACTACTCTCTAGTGGTGTTATCACAATTGACTACGTAAAGTCAAGCGATAACGTATCGGATCCACTTACAAAGGCCTATCTAGAGAGGCAGTTAAAAGATCATCAAAGGGAATGAGATTAAAGGCCTAGGAAAATTCATCATGCCGGTAACTCTACCTAGCAGACTAGAGATCCCAAGATCTAGGTTCAAAGAGATCAAACAAAGTTACGAATGACTCAACCCATTCTCCTGATGAAGACAATGTTCAAAAACAAGGTAAAACATTAAGGCTTTTTTATGAGTCAATAAAGCTTAAAGCTAAGTGTATCTTTAGGATTACACGTTTAGGAATCACCAATGTGCGTGTGAAATGTAAGCCTCTTCAAGGGGAATGATAGTAAAGGCCCATTTTCTAAGCACTCATTAAACCAGGCGGTGTTCATGGCTGAAACGAACACAACCGTGAGAACTATAGATGGTTAAGGATTGATTGTGTGACTTATGTTTTCTAGGTATAAAACAAAGCTCGACGGTTCAAAGATATCAAATATACCGATTGACCGAGTATAACCGATATAAGTTCAATACGGAAAGTTAAAAGGGAAACCTACTTATCCAGATGCAATTTACTCTTGCATGTAAAAAATACACACGTCTGTGTATTCCTTTAAGTTTATAGCCATTTCCCATTCATGTGAGGGATTGTTGGGTTTTTGTTATTATTTGTTATTTATAGCAAAATAGGTGTGAATAGAAAATAGTAGGAAAAGAAATGGAGGGAAATAAAATTTTGAATTAGTTCACTTTATTAATGCACTTTGTCCCTCATTGGTAAAGGGAAAGAAAACGTGTGTATATATAGAGAAGCTCATCTTTTAGCTCTTAAAGAGCTAAGAAGAAGGAAAGCCTCGCGCTGTCATCATCGTCGCTCGCTCGACTCGGCTTCGTATTTGGATTTGGATTTGGATTTGAATTTGGATTTGGTCAAAGATCGATTGATTGATTGATATTTTTGGACAAAGTTCTTTTCAAATATTTAATTAATTAATTAAATATATTAGCAAAAATTCAATCCGAAATAACCCATGACTCGCGACCCGGTCCGGTCCGATTTGGCCCATTTTCTTTTTCGGATTATTTTAAATCCGTTTTAATTTTCCTGCAATATTTCCAACAGCTATGGCTATTCTTAAATAGTGTCAAACCTGTTTCAACAGCTATAGATTTTCTGAAAGGTTGCTAACCTTTTCAGAAATAGTACCAAATTGGCTATAAATATGGTTTACGGGGAACAACATGTCACGAAGGAGATGTTTGCAGTCGATGAAGTAATTTCGATATCAACATACATCGACAAAGGACTCAGGATTGAAAGCGAAATAGGAAGCCAAATAGCAATCGTCAATGCTAGCTTCGACCCAATCGGACAAACAAGGGACTGACGAAGATGATGACTTCGAGGTTCCTCGATCCTTTATCGCCCCCGATGATTCCGGTGCTACCAAGTCAATAGTCGAAGAACTGGAGCAAGTCGTGCTGATAGAATATCTTCGCGATTGAAAGGTACACCTAGGCACGAGGTTAACTCCCGAGCTCAAGAAAAAACTCATTCATTTTCTTATAGCTAATATGGATTATTTTTTTGGTCCCATCTCATTATGATAGCGATCCCACTAGAAATCACTACTCTCAAAATAAGCTTGGACCCGAAGTTCCCCCGTAAAACTTAAAATGAGACCTTAGTTTGAAATCAAGCAGGCCTTCATTAAGGACGAGGTAACCAAACTCCTTAAAAAAGGTCTATCTGGGAAGTCAAATACCCAGAATGGTTAGAAAATGTAGTAGTAGTCCCTAAGAAAGGGAACAAACTAAGAATGTGTGTAGATTATAAAGATTTAAACGAACATGCCCTAAAGATCCTTTCCTTTGACTAACATCGATTGCATGATCGATGACACGGCCGGCCACGAGACTCTTAGTTTTCTCGATGCATATGAACCCGGGCGACCATCAAAAGATCTCTTTCATCACTAAATATGGCACATACTGCTATAACGTAATGCCATTCGGATTAAAAAATACTAGTGCCACTTACCAAGGACTAGTAAATCGAATGTTCGAAGAAAAATAGAAAAAACCATAGAATTTTATATTGACAATATGCTAGTTAAGTCCCCGCGAGCAGAGGACCATTTAAAGCATTTGCACGAAACCTTCAGTATATTGAAGAAGTACAACATGAAGCTGAATCCAGAAAAATATGTATTCGGGGTCGGGTCTGGCGAGTTTCTCGGATTCATGGTATCCAATCGAGGGATCGAGATCAACCCCAACAAGATAAAAGTTATCGAGGATATCATGGTAGTGGATAATTTGATGGTTGTACAAAGGCTAACCAAGCGCATTGCAGCCCTGGGGCGATTCATCTCGAGGTCCGATAAAAGTCATTGATTTTTCTCGTTTCTAAAAATGAAAAACAACTCCACATAGACCCAGAATGTCAATGGGCTTCAGAGGAATGTAGTGATACTTGTCGAGCCCATCATTGCTTCACACGCCGAGGGCGGACGAACGACTGTATTTGTCTGAGCACGTGATTTTTGCTTTATGTGAGGATCACTCCCAAAAATTAAAAATAAAATAGTTTTGCGTTGTGTGTGATTTTCTGCGAATTTTTGTGTAATTTTTTCTTATTGTTTACATTTGTCTGTGCATGTTTACTTTATTTAATTAATGAAAATACAAAAAATATGTTGCATTTGCATGTAGGATTTAATTTTATATTATTTTAGATAAATGGTGTAGATTGAGTCAATCCCTTGCTTGTTGAGTCAGTCACGTGCCTGTTGAGTCAGTCACGTGCCTGTTTTGTCAATCCCGTGCCTGTTTTGTCAATCCCTTGCTTGTTGAGTCAATCCCTTACTTGTTGAGTCAGTCACGTGCCTGTTTTGTCAATCCCGTGCCTGTTTTGTCAATCCCGTGCCTGTTGAGTCAATCACGTGCCTGTTTTGTCAATCCCGTGCCTATTTTGTCAATCACGTGCCTGTTGAGTCAATCACGTGCCTGTTTTGTCAATCCCGTGCCTGTTTTGTCAATCCCGTGCCTGTTTTGTCAATCCCGTGCCTGTTGAGTCAATCACGTGCCTGTTTGTCAATCTCGTACCTGNATGGTGTAGATTGAGTCAATCCCTTGCTTGTTGAGTCAGTCACGTGCCTGTTGAGTCAGTCACGTGCCTGTTTTGTTAATCCCATGCCTGTTTTGTTAATCTCTTGCTTGTTGAGTCAATCCCTTGTTTGTTGAGTCAATCCCTTACTTAGCAGTAAGTGGAGTTCTAGTCCGAGAAGAAAAAGGTACACAATTTCCAATTTATTATATCAGTAGGACCTTAGGTGAGGACGAAACTAGATACCCTCACCTAGAAAAATTGACACTCACCTTGCTAAGTGCCTCTAGAAAACCAAAATCGTATTTTCAGTGCCATCCTATATGTGTTATGACAACCTACCCTTTAAGAAATATAATGCATAAATCCAAACTCTCGGGAAAACTGGCCAAATGGGCCATAGAAATCAGTGAGTACGATATCGAATATCAACCCCGAACAACCATCAAAGCTCAAATTTTGGCAGAATCCGTGGCTGACTTTACACCGGCCCTAATACCCGAAGTCAAAAAAGAGTTGTTGATAAATTCGGGAACATATTCAGGAATCTAGACCCTCTTTATAGACAGTGCCTCAAACATAAAAGGGGTCGGACTTGGCATCATATTGAAGCCATCTACATGCAATAGAGTTAGACAATCTAGTAGAATTGTAAAATTGACCAAAAACGAGGCCGGATATGAGGCCATGATTGCAGTACTCTAATTGTCCAAAGGCTTGGGGGCGGAGGTGATCGAAGCTAAGTTTGACTCCCTCCTTGCAGTGAACCAAGTTAACAGAACGTTCGAAGCAAGAAATGAGCGAAAGCAAAGATACCTAGACAAGTTATAGGTAAAATTACATCGGTTCAAAGAGTGGACTTTGCAGCATGTGCCTCAAGATCAAAATAGTGAGGTCGATGCCCTTGCAAACTTGGGATCATCGGTCGAGGACGACGAGCTCAACTCGAGGGCGGCTATACAGCTTATGAGGTTAGTAGTAGAAGAAGGTCACGCCAAAATAAACTCCACAAGCTTGACATAGGATTGGAGAAATAAATACCTAGAGTATTCGAAGACCACAAAACTTCCCTCATATCCAAAGGAATCAAGGGCCCTGCACACAAAGGAAGCCCAATTTAGTTTGTCCAAAGACGGAACCTTACTCAGGAGAACATTCGACAGTCTGCTAGAAATATGTCTAGGACCGGGAGATACCGAGTACGTTTTGAGGAAGGTCCATGAAGGCACATGTGAGAACCACTCTAGAGCCAAATTATTGGTTCCAGATGTAATTAGAGTCGGCTATTACTGGGTCTATATGGAAAAAGATGCGAAGGAGTTTGTGCAAAAATATGATAAATGTCAAAACGTGCTCTGATGATTCATCAACAAGGGGAACTGCTCCATTCGGTTTTATCCCTATGGCCATTCATGAAGTGGGGGATGGACATCGTCGACCCTCTTCCATAGGCACCAGGTAAGGCTCAATTTGTTTTGTTTATCACTGACTATTTCTTTAAGTGGGTTGAAGCACTGGCATACCTGAAGATCAGAGAGAAGGAAGCCATCGACTTCATTTGGGACTATATCATATGTCGATTCGGAATACCATACAAAATTGCATCTGAATATATAAAACAGTTTATCGGCATCAAAGTGACCAAATTTCTCGAAGACCAAAAGATCAAAAGGATCTTATCACTCTAATGGGAATTGGAAAGCTGAATCGGCCAACAAAACCATAATCAAAAACCTCAAGAAAAGGTTGACCGATGCCGAGGGAAATAGAGAGAGATCATGCTCGAAGTTCTCTAAGTGTATTGCAAACCTTCAAAGTCCAGTACCGGGGATACCCCATTCTCATAGGTTTATGGCGCTGAAGTTTTAACATCGATCGATGTCGGGGAAACGAGTATCAGATTCTGACATACAATGAAGGAATCAAATGACGAGGTCATGAATACAAGCCTGGAGTTATTGGACGAACGAAGTGAAGCTGCCTTTGTTCTATTAACTGCCCAAAAGCAACGGAACGAAAGGTATTACAATCGAAGGGCCAAACTTCGATATTTTAATGTCAGAGACTTAGTGCTAAGGAAGGTCACATTAAACATCCGAAATCCAAATGAAGGGAAATTGGGTCCAAACTGGGAAGGGCATACTAGATTCTCGAGAACACAGGGAAAGGGTCCTATAAGATCGGATGATGGACAGAGAACAACCACCGAACAATTGGAACGTAACTCATCTTAAATGATATTACTGCTAAAGTACGACTCCATTTTAATTATTTTTATTTTTTGGCTAATACTTGCAGGTTATCGACAAAAAGCGACACAAAGCTTTTAGGTCTGAAAGCACGCGTTGCACTCTTTTCTCTTGAACAATTTTTTGTCTAAGTTGGGTTTTCTAGCAAGGTTTTTAACGAGGCAACAGTGGACATGCTAACTTAGAATTGAAGGCCTATAACAAATCAGTGTCAAAAATAGCACTAACAGTATCTGAGGTTCCTCTACAATCAACCAAGAATACTGGGGGGCATTGCCCTTGGATGTCAACTTTTTTGGGAGGAAATTACTTTATAATAGAGGGTTCTCGATATGTGAGATTTGTTGTAAGGTCCAAATGATCAAACGAAAAATACCCACATAGGTTGATTGATCCCTCCCACAAAACATGTATGCATGTGTAATTATTTTCACAAGAATAAAGAGAAGTATTTTTCCTTGCAATTATCTCATGTCTAAGAAAAAAAATTCTACTTTACAATTTTGTACTTTCAATCTATTATGGAAACGAGCTCAAGGGTCGATTATAACCAGAGTTCAAATGATCACTCCCACAATCAGGGATTGCCGTCCGAAAAATAAACTCGAACAGATTAAACTATTGAGCGTCGGGGGCATAAGACCTCTTAGGCAACCCCCAAATTTTGATGGCCCCAGCCATACCCACTCGGGAACTGTTATCTTAGGCAAGTCTGGTTAACTCAGGAAAGTAAGCTCACTGAGTTACGCTCGAACTGAAAGGTTATGACCAATTTAACACAGTTTAGAGACATTCAGAATTCATAACAAAAATAGGCCTTCAAAAAAGAAAAATTAAAATTCTTTCACAACCGGTTCTAAAGGCTACCCTCAGCAGAATTTAAAACTTGAGATATTTTTGGGAAAAAGCTTTTGTAACATCGAACCCCAATTACGCCTTAACCCAGAAAGGCAATAAAGGCAAGGTTTGTTCGAACCCTTGATCACAACCTTATTATTTCATGCTAAGGCATTCCAAGCTTTATGAATACAAATAATAAAGCAAAGGAAAAAACTTGAGATCCAAAAGGGAAAGAAAAGCCTTATATTTATATACAATAGTTTTTAACAAAGGCCGAATCGGCCTAATACAAAACCTACAATGGCCAAAATATCCTCAAAAGTATGTAAAGAAAAACAAAAAACATAAAACCTAAATGGCCTGGTCTTTATCAGACGAAGCATCTCCATCCTCTAGATCTTCCCCGCCTTCAGACTAACTTAAACTATCTGAGTATTCCTCGGGAAAGGATAGCTTTCGAGCCTTAGCTTCCTCTGATTTGGCATTCTCAAGTGCAGCTTGTATATCGAATCCTTGAGCATGAACTTCCTCGAGGGCTTCCCTTCAAGCTTGCCACTTCGCATGATCCACCATGCTTTTGTCCTGCACAGGGATGCTTGGACGTCGACCTTATACTGGGTCGTATTAGCATTGGCTTTGGTGTTGGCCACGACTACATCATATTTGGCCACCTCAACCTCACTGGCCAAGTTTGCTAATTGGGACCGAAGCTCCTCTATTTTCTTAGCTTGTACCGAGGTTTTCTCTCTTGTAGCCCGGAGCTGGGACTTGGCCAACTCCAACTCTACTTGGACGGCCTCATTTTTCGAGGCTGGGATATCCATATTCTTCTTGAAATCTTCAGCCTCGGTTTGAATAGCATCTATTTGTTTTTGAAGATCCTCGATCTATTCGAGCCTTTATCGGACCTACAGAACCGGATCGTTAGTCGTAATCTCCAATTCGTCACTATCGTGAAGCACTTGAATACCTGTTTGGCTATCTCAACATACTCATCCCGAGTCATCACTAAACATGCCTGAAGCTTCTCACTAAGAAGCTCGTAGGTGTCATTTTTCTCATTGAGGTCCCAAACATCAGCCTCGTACACCTCCAAGATTCGAAGAAAATCCATGTTATGCAACACCGAAGCCTACAAGCAAGGAAGAAAATGTTATAATTACCAATAATTCCATGTTTGAAAGAGATAATAGAATGGCCCTCGAAGTTACCTGATTTAGAGCATGTTGGGCCTCATTAAACAAGCAAGCGGATCCTACCGCATTCATCAAGGCTTGGTCATCCTCGGTCAACAAGCATCTAAAATAGATAAAAAAATCCCCAAGGGGGAGGGGGAGAAGACCCGAGTAACCTCCGTGATAGAAAACACTATATTATGCCTACGATCAAGTTTAACACTTGGGGCGGGGAATCGGTCCACCAGTTTGGGACTCGATAAAGACCCAGTAGCGCCCGAGGACAATTTTTTCTTCAGCACTTGTAAGTCACCAAGCCCGGTGACATTACCCAAAGTGTCTAAATCAACCTCATCCAAGAAGTCGTGGATATCAACCGTTCCCTGAGGACTATCGCAAGAGAGACCTTCCAACATATTGGCCTTACGGATCGTGGCATCTGAAATATAAGGGGACCTAGTAGATCACACCGAGCTCGTCCCTCGGAACATCTTCCGCCATTAAAAAAGACTCGCCCCCAGTTTCTCTTTCAACCATCTAATCCTGGGATGAAGTGGCATCAAATCCTTCTGTCTTAGGAATCTCGATCGACGCTCCCTCTTCAACCTCCTCCGGTTTGGAGGGCTTTTGTATCGAAGGAGCAGCCCGCACAAGGGCTACCATATTGTATCCTTCTTCTTCTTTGGACTCATCCTTTAGTCAATAGACTGAGTCCAAGGACAGAGCGATAGTGCTCCATTTGTGTTTACGAGCTTGCCTATTCTTTGGATTTTCTTTTTCTGAGATCGGGGAACTCGAAGCCCCTTTTCTCTTCTTCTCTTTGGCCTGATTCAGAGTAGGTGTTTGGGGAAGGACTTCTTCTTCATATGGGGGCCTTATTTCCAAATACTTCTCGAGGCCTACAAAGGAAAAAAGACGAGTAAGCTCAAGAAGTAGCCCGAATGATAACCGTTCTAAGAAAGAAGCTTACCATGATTGCGGGCCTCCTATCGATAGAGTCGGGGACTCTAAAGGCGTATAAGGTGATTGAGGGCGATAGGACATCCCACAATTTTACGCACGAAGAATTGGAGGAGAATCACTATTATCCAGAATGAAGGATGTATCTCGCTGAGGGTTATGTTATACCTCTTGTAAAAGGCGATGATGATGGGGTCTAAGGGATCTGACATGAAAGGATAAGTGTAAAAACTTAGGAAACCCTCCAGATGGGTGGTGATCGAATCCTTGGGCGAAGGTACCACAACATGTTTATCGTTAGAGTGGCACTCCTCTTTAACTTTGTCAAGGAGATCATTGGTTATCATGCATATATATACCTCTAGATCAGTTCAAATCGACCAGGTACTGAGGAGGTTTTTTCAATCCTAAAATTGGCAACAATAGGGCACCCTCCTGGAACGAAATCCTCAAGGGGAGGTTCCGCCGTAGCTCTGTAGCCGGCAGGCCGTGAAATAGAGGCGTTCTCATTTTGCGGTACAATTTTTAAAAAAATTCCATGATAAAGTAGAAGAGAAGGGAATTAGGGTGATGTGCGATTTGCTTGATATTCAGGAAATTTGGGAGCAAGAGTTGTAGAGCAAAGAGATTTTTTAAAGAGAAGCAACAATGAGGGAAATTTTGAGCGTAAAGTTTAAGTGGAAGAAGGTGGCGATACTTATAACTTGCTGGTGGCGGTTCAGATCTGATGGTGGCCGACCAGCAACTGACGGGCATTTAATGCCTTGGTAATCGAACTGATGGGACATTTATATATCAACTTGTTGCTGATGTCATAATTGAGCTCGTTGCTTATGTCACGTCATATCAAGATAGGATTGGAAAAATTCATCTCGTTTCTCATCATCTTCTCTCCGAGAAACGAGGAGACTATTTGTATACGGTCAAATTCTGGCTTGCCCGTTTTGTATGACTGATCGAGACTCGAACGCGATAAGCCAAAGTTCAGCCTCGTATTATATCGAACCATGACGTAAATTTAGGTTCGTGGCCCTGAGGACGATTATGATCGAGATCGACCAAGATCGAGACGGAACACCATAGAAATCGTGGGAAGCTTACTGAGTCAAATAATAGAAAGTCGAAATATCCGCAATCAAATAAGGATCATAGTGATAATCACGGCACATATCAAGAAGAGGTCGATTAATTAGCTAATCACGGGATTTCTTACCTGATATAGAGTAGGACGTCCCTACTATACAAAGGAGAGTGTGATCATTTATAAACACATCATATTCACACAATTCAAGGCAATATACTGCCATTTTCTAGCTTTCATTATCTTGTTATTATGTTCATAAGCAAGTTGAGATATATTTGGTTCAAGCTGACTGAACTCGAGGGTTAAGGCTGATCAATTCGCGTGGTTTGTATTATTTCCTTCATCGTTAATATCAATACTAATTTATTCTTCTTAGTTTGTACTAAGTTATATTATGTGTCCTTAAAATCGTGTATAAATTCAATTGTTATCCAAATTTAGGGTAAACACTCTCGCATGAAATGGTCTAAATATCCGCAATACATGTGACCATTTGATGAAAGCAAAGGGCAAAGACGTCGTGTTTTCTTAATTTTCAGTAGGAAGCAAGACAAAGTTGTGGAATTTCAAATCATGGGATCCGTGGTGGATATTGAGACAACTAAATTGGGGTATGTTCAATTTTAGGTCGCGCCAAAAATTAGTTATATTTGTAGCTGAAAAGTATATAAAATTTATACGATATATATATATATATATATATATATAT